>RJWJ010032414.1:0-18556 GCA_004363605.1 Indri indri
TACCTTAAAGAGATGCAAGTAGAATTACCATTTGATCCAGCAATCCCATTACTGGGCATCTACCCCAAAGAACAAAAGTCGCTCTATGAAAAAGACACCTGCACCCGAATGTTTATAGCAGCGCAATTCACAATTGCAAAGGTGTGGAAACAGCCCAAGTGTCCATCAATACATGAGTGGATTAGTAAAATGTGGTATACGTATACCATGGAGTACTATTCAGCTTTAAGAAACAATGGTGATATAGCACGTCTTGTATACTGCTGGATATGGTTGGAATGCATTCTACTAAGCGAAGTATCCCAAGAATGGAAAATCAAGCACCACATGTACTCACCATCAAATTGGTAGTAACTGAACAACACATAAGTGTACATATAAGAATAACATCTATTGGATGTCGGGTAGGGAGGGAGGGGGAAGGGGGAGGGGCGAGGGGGAGGAGGGGACGGATATATGCATACACAAAGGGTGCAATGCGCACCCTCCGAGAGATGGACACTCTTGGTACTGGGACTTGGGGGGAAGGGGGGGCAAGGGCAACATACATAACCTAAACATCTGTACCCCTATAAACAACAAACAATAAAAAAAAAAAAAAGAATCCAATACTTATTTTAGTCCATGCATGGCCTGCCTATTATTTTATTTACCACTTCCACCGGCACTTCTTTCCAACACTGTGCACTTGTCTCAGTCACAGTGTTGGTAAGCCCACAAGCTAACCCTACCTAGCAAAAATGAATAAAAAACAGATGCTCTGGAGAGCGTCTTTGGAAAGTGGGAAAGACCCAATGATGAGATAGCATAGACTCCAAGACTGCTGATGAAATGAAAGCTGCATTTAAAAGAAAATACCAAGAGTCCTACTTAAATTAAGGGTTCATTGCAACAGGGAATTCACATTCTTCAATCCCACTATGTATAATATGTGGTGACCAGCTATGCAATGAAGCCATGAAACCTTCAAAACTGCTTCGCCACATGGAGACCAAGAACCCTGCATAAAAAGACAAGCCTTTGGAGTTTTTCAAAAGAAAAGCCTTTGGAGTTTTTCAAAAGAAAAAAAAATGTGAACATGAAGAACAGAAGCAATTAGTGAAGGCCACCACTTCATCAAATGTGTCTGCACTGAGAGCATCATTCTCGGTGGTTGACCACATTGCTAAAGCTAAGAAGCCCTTTACTGTTGGTGAAGAGTTGGTCCTGCCTGCTGCTAAGGACATTTACTGTGAACTTTTAGGAAAGGCTGCAGTTCAACAGGTGGCACGTGTTCCTCTTTCGGCTAGCGCCATAACTAGATGAATTGATGACATAGCAGAGGATACGGAGGCACAATTGTTAGAGAGGATTAATGAGTCGCCATGGTACACAATCCAGATTGACGAGTCTACTGATGTTGACAACAAGGCAACAATGCTTGTTTTTGTGCGATTTATTTTTCAGGAGGATGTGCATGGGGATATGTTATGTGCGCTTTTGTTGCCAACCAACACCACAGCTGCAGAACTATTCAAGTCTCTGAATGATTACAAATCAGGCAAACTGAATTGGTCATTTTGTGTCAGTATCTCCATGGACAGAGCAGCTGCCATGACTGGACAGGTTTCTGGTTTCACTACTCAGGTCAAGGAGGTCTCGTCTGAATGTGAGTCTACGCACTGTGTCATCCACGGAGAAATGTTGGCTAGCCGAAAAATGTCACCTGAACTAAACAACGTTTTGCAGGATGCGATTAAAATTATCAACCACATTAAAGTATGTGCCCTTAACTCACCTCTGCGCAGCTCTGTGAGGAGATGGATGCAGAGCACACACGTCTTCTCTAATACACAGAAGTGAGATGCTTTCTAAAGGTAGATCACTGACCAGAGTTTCTGAGTTACGAGAGCCACTCCAGAGATTCCTTTTAGAAAAACAGTCACCACTGGCAGCACATTTTAGTGACACAGAATGGGTCACAAAACTTGCTTACTTGTGTGACATATTTGACCTGCTCAATGAACTCAATCTGTCACTTCAAGGGAGAACAACTATGTTCATGTCAGCAGATAAAGTGGCTGCATTCAAAGCCAAACTGAAATTACGGGGGTGACAAGTGAACATTGGGATTTTTGACATGTTTCAAACATTAGCAGAGATTTTGAAAGAGAATGAGCCAGGGGCTTCTTTCTCCCAGCTGGTGCATGATCACCTATCTCAGCTTTCAAAAGAGTTGGAGTGTCACTTCCCAACCACAAAGGACCCCTGATCTAGAAGGAATGGATCTGCGACCCATTTGTGAGTAAGCCAGGAGAATCGACTTTGTCCATGCTAGAAGAGGATCAACTGCTTGAGATCGCAAATGACAGTGGCCTTAAAAGTATGTTTGAGACAACTTTGAATCTCCATATGTTCTGGTCTAAAGTCAAGGTGGAATATCCTGAGATTGCCACAAAAGTACTGAAAAGCCTGCTTCCATTTCCAACATCCTATCTTTGTGAAGCGGGGTTTTCTGCAGTGATAGCAACCGAAACAAGATTGTGGAGTAGACTGGACAGAAGCAACACGCTTCGGGTGTCACTGTCTCCCATCACCCCCAGATGGGACTGTCTAGTTGCAGGAAAACAAGCTCAGGGCTCCCACTGATTCTGCATTATGGTGAGTTGTTTAATTATTTCATTATATATTACAGAAATAAATAGAAATAAAGTGCACAATAAATGTAATGAGCTTGCATCATCCCCAAACCATCCCGCCCCCCTCCACTGGTCCATGGAAAAATTGTCTTCCATGAAACCAGTCCCTGATGTCACAAAGGTTGGGGACTGCTGTTTTACATAGTACTAGAAGGGAAAATTTCTAATGCGACTTAAATACCATTCTTAAATCTCTCAAATTTGATAACCAACTATTTTCACAAACTATAGCGCATGTTTGTGCCAGAATAGCAAGAAAGTGGTAGAGTCAGGGCCAAATTCCAAAAATAGGGCACTGTTCACAGGAAGAGGAAGGGAGAGTGACCAATGTGATAGAGCAGAGACATGCTGTTGTGGGGCACCTTGGGTTTTGGGGTTGGACGGGCTGTGTCAAAATCTCAGATCCGCAACTTCCGGGCTGTGTGACTTCGAACAGTTGTCCCAACCTCTCTGAGCTGTGCTTCTTGCCATGGGAAAAGGAACAATAAACTTCCTAGGAAATTTGGAAGATCCAATGAGAAAAATATATATAAAATGTCCAGACCACAGTTGATTACCAATAAATAGTGGCCCCAACCCTCATCCTGGACAACTTTGGGTGTGTATGTGTATGTGTGTATATATATATATTGTTTTTCATTTTGTTGGAATAACAGTATGGTGAAAGCATAGGCTCTCTAAATTATAATTTCAAATATGTAAATATGCTGTGATACTTATTAACAATGAAAATATCATTTATTCCATATTCTGGAGAGTGTATTCTACTTCTCCTCAAGGAAATAAAGCTACAGGAGCAGTAATACCACCATCATTTTATAGTCAAGAAGATCTTACCATTCTGGGTCAGAAAGTGAAAGAAAAGAAAAATCACTGAATGTTTAACACAAACAAAATCCTCTTCTTTTCTTAAATTCTGCCACTTTTACCATTGTTTTGCAGTGCTCTGGCTACATTACTGTGTGTGCAATCAGAGCATCATTAGGCACCTTGGTTTGGTTGGCATGCTTGGTTTCATATTAAGTTTTCCAGCCATCCATTAAAGTTATAGCACAGGTTATGTCTACACAGAATACAATTAACTTCTTCAAACATCATCTATAATTAGAAAAAGAGGAAAGGAATGAATAATTCAATGAAAAATAGCCATGCCCTGCCAACATCAACACAATAAGGAAGCACATTGATTAAAAGTTCGAAGCTCAGTTTATGTTCTTCTTATGTAAACTAAAAAATTATTTTGTATTTTCCCAGTGAATTTACTAAATTCATTAAAATTTACCTAGAAACAACCCAGCACAGAAACCTGGGAGGCCTGAGAGCTAAAGAAACTGCATTTATAGAGTATTAAAATGGAGACTGGGCAATTAGCCACTGTGTATCAGTTTAAATAATCACATCAGATAATATAAGGCTCAACAGAACTTTATTGCTTGAAGTACTCTACCTACATTGTAGATTGTAGAACACCAAATTAAATAATAAACAGAATTATGTTTGATATACACTAATTAACTGTATAAATCACTCCTCTCTTTCTATCCTGTTTTTGTTCTCTCTTTTCCTTTGCCCACATTTCATTTTTAAAGCAGAATGAATCAACTGCATTGTGTCTAGATTGCCTATTTCTAGAGGCTGTGTGAGGGGAAGAATAAATACTGGGGTCCAATTTCTGATCTGTCCTGTGTAACTCCAAATAACTTCTCAAAGATGGAAATAATATGGCCTGAAACTGGTCTATTTTATTTAGAGTATATCCTCACGTGCTAGGAAGGTTCTGGTGCTTAAAAAGTGCTCCATAAATATTGGTTTCACGAATGAATTAATAATGCCTATATCATCAGGATCATCGTGAGGATTTAATAAGTGCCCAGGACAGTGTCTGGCACATAAAATGTGCTCAGTAGAAGGTAGCTGTTGCTGATGCTTGTTTACTGCAGTTCACTTGCCCCAAAGAATTAAAAGAATAGAGTTGTCAACAGCAGATTGTCACTCGTAACATGATGTCAGTTGGGCTAAGCAAATTGTGCAGTCTCATATCTTGCTCTGAATTCTCATGGTCAGATACAGACAGCTTTTTCATCGTAAGATTATTTTTTAACAGCTTTGTGCTAATAATTCTGTGGCATAAAATTATTCACTTAAAGTGCACCGTTCTATAGTTCTTAGTATATTCACGCAGTATGCTACCGTCACTATTATCTAATTTTAGGATATTTCCATCACCCCAAAAAGAAACCCCATACCTATCAGCATTCACTCCCAATCTTTCCCACCACCAAGCCCTAGAAAAACATTAATTTGCTTTCTGTCACTGTAGATTTGCCCATACCAAATATTTAGTATAAATGGAATTATACGACATGCGGCCTTTTGTGATGGCTTCTTTAACGTAACACAGCGTTTTCCAAGTTCATGCCTATTGTATCACGTATCAGTACTTCATTCCCATTCATTGTCAAATAATATTTCATGATAGGGATATGCCACATTTTATTTTTTCACTCATCAGTTCATGGCCAATTAGGTTGTTTCCACCTTTAGGAATGGTGTTTCATATGGACATTTTTGTACACATTTTTGTATGATTGTTTGTTTTCCTTTCATTTATGTATATATCTATGGGTGGAATTGCTAGGCTTACGGTAACTCACATCTAGTATTTTGAGCAACTGCCAAACTTTTTTCCGGATTGGTGGCATTATTTTACAGTCCCACCAGCAGTGAGTGAGGGTTCCAGTTTCTCCAAATCTTAGCCACCAGTTTTTGTATTAAATCCTCTAATGGGTGTGAAGGTATGTTACAATGAGGTTTTGATTTGCATTTTCCTTGTGACTAGGTTGGGCATCTTTTCATATGCTTATCAGACATTTATATATCTCCTTTGGAGAAATGTCTATTCAAATCATTTGCCCATTTTTAATTGGGTTATTTATCTTTATTATTGAGTTATAATATTTCTTTATATGTTCTGAATGCTGGACTCTTATCAGATACATAATCTGGAAACATTTTTTCCCATATTGTGGGTTTACTTTCCACTTTCTTGATTGTGCTCTTTGCGGCATAGTTTTTAATTTCGATGAAGTCCAATTTATATATTTTTTATGGTTGCTTGTGCTTTCAGTGAAATATTTAAGAAATCCTTGCCTTATCCAAGACTACAAGGATTTACATTTATGTTTTCTTTTAAAAGTTGTATAGTTTTAGCTCTTACATTTAGGTCTTGAATTCTCCACCCAACAATAGAAGATATATTCTTCCTAAGCCTCTTCTAGATATTTTGTATAAGTGGAGTCATAGAACATTTGTCCTTTTATGACTGACTTTTTTCACTTAGCATGGTGTTTTCAAGGTCCATCCAAGTTGTAGCATGTGTCAGAACTTCATTCCTATTATGGCTAAATAATATTCCATTGTACGTATAAACCACATTTTGTTTATCCATTTACCTGTTGATGAACACCTGGATTATTTTTACCTCTTGGCTATTGTGAATAATGTTCCAGTGAACATCAGTACACGAATATCTCTTTGAGTCCCTGTTTTCAATTCTTTTGGGTAAATAACTAATAGTGAATTGCTGGGCCATATTATGGTAATTCTATATTTAGCTTTTTGAGGACCTGCCAAACTTTTCTCTACAGAGTTTGTGCCATTTTACATTCCCACCAGGAATGTACCCGGTTTCTATTTCTCTATATCCTCACCAACATTATAGCCATCCTGGTATGTGTGATGTGGCATCCCATTGTGGTTTTGATTTGTATCTCCCTAATGATTAGGGAGTATATTCTCACATGATTATTAACCATTTACACATCTTCTCTGGAGAAAGGTCTGTTCAAATATTTCACTATTTTTAAATTGGGTTCTTTGTCTTTCTGTTGTTGAGTTTAAGGAGATTTTTAATATATTCTGGATAATAAATCCTTATGACATATATGATTTGCAATATTTTCTACCATTCTATAGATTTTTCAAAAAATTCTTGATAATGTCCTTTGATGCACAAAAGCTTTTATTTTGATAAGGTCCACTTTATCCATTTTTTATGCTCATGATTTTAGTGTCATATCTGTAAATCTATTGCCAGATCCAAGGTCATGAAGATTTATATGGCTTCTTCTAAGAGTTTTATGATTTTAGCTCATATTCAGAACATTTATCCATTTGGGTTTAATTTTTGTATATGGTATAAGGTAAGGTAAGGATTTTTATAGGAATATTCATAATGGATTTTGGTCTGTAATTTTCTTTTTTTGTAATGTCTTTATATGGTCTTAGCCTCAGGGTAATACAAGTCTCATAGAAGGAGTTAGGAAATGTTCTCTCCTTTTGTATTTTCTGGAAGAGTTTGAAAAGGATTGTTGTTAATTTTTCTTTAAATGTTTGACAGAAATCACCAGAGAAGACATCTAGTCCTAGACTTTTCCTAGTTCAGAGATGATTGATTACCGACTCAATTTCTTTATTTACAGGTCTTTTCGGATTTTCCATTTCTTTTTGCATCCATTTTGGTAATTGCGTATTCCTGCAAATCTATCCATTTTATCTAGGTTATCCAATTTTATAGAGTACATTTTTCATAGAATTGTCTTTTTTATTTTTTTAAGAACAATAATAATGTCCCCACTTTTATTTTTGATTTTAGTTATTTATGTCTTCTCTCTTTCCTTTTCTGTCAGTCTAACTTAAAGATTTGTCAATTTTGTTAACATATTCAAAGAACCAACTTTTGATTCCTTGATTAGTGATTTTTCTATTTTAATTTGATTTATTTCTACACTAATCTGTATTATTATATTTCCTTTATTCTGATATCTTCTGATAGAGCAGGACTTATGCCATTTTACTATTTGTTTTCTGTGTAACTTACAGCTTTTTGTTCCTTATTTCCTCCATTGTTTGCCTTCATTTATGTTTAGTTGACTTTTTGCAGTTAACTGTTTTGATTTCCTTATTTCCTTTTGTGTATATTTTAGATATTTTATTTGTGATTACCACCAGGGTTACATTAAATTTAAAACATCCTATTATTAATCGGTACCAGCTTGTTTTCAAAAGCATACAGAAACTTTGCTCCTTTCACCTCAATTCCCTCTTATTTATGTCACTGTTGTCATAAATTATGTCTTTATATACTGTGTGCCCAATAATATACTTTATATTTATTTTTGTATTTGTCTTTTAAATAGTTGGAAATAAAAAGTAACATTAAAGATAAAAAATACAATCATGGTTGCTTTTATATTTGTCCATGTATTTGCCTTTACCAGAGATCTTTATTTCTTCATACCACTTCGGGTTAGTCTGTTATCCTTTCATTTAAACCTGAAGGACTGTCTTTAACATTTCTTGTAAGTCACGTCTAGTGGTAACAAACTCCCTCAGCTTTTGTTTATCTTGGAGTATTTTAATTTCCCCTTATTTTTTGAAGGATAGTTTTGCTGGGTATAGAATTCTTGGTTGACAGGGTTGTTCTTTTTTCTGTTAGCATTTTAAATTTGTCCTCCCACCATCTTCTGACCTCCATAATCTATGATGAGAAATTTATTGCGGATCCCTTGTATGTGACAAGTTGTTTCTCTCCTTACTGCTGTCGACATTTTCTCTTCATCCTTGGCTTTCAACAGTTTCATTATAATGAATCTCAGTGTGGGGTTCCTGGAGTTTGTCCTACTTGAAGTTTGTGGAGCTTTTGGATTTGTAGGTTCATGCCTTTTGTCAAATTTGAGATGTTTGGGCCATTATTTCCTCAAATATTCTTCTGTCCTTTTCTCTCTCTATTCTCCTTCTTGAACTCTCATAATAAAATGTTGTTTGCTTAGTAGTGTCCCACAGGTTACTTAGGCTCTGTTCACTTCCTTCATTCTTCTTACTCTCTGTTCCTCAGACTCAGTAATTTCAATTTTCCTGTCTTCAAGTTTGCTGATTCTTTTGCCTGTAAATCTTCTGTTGAACACCTCTAGTGAATTTTTCATGTCTCTTAATGTGATTTTTAGCTCCAGAATTTCTGTTGGGTTCCATTTTATAACTCTGTTTATTTTATTGTTTCCTTATTTCCTTTAATTGTTTGTGTTTTCTGTTATCCTTTTGAGCATATTTAAGACAGTTGATTTGAAATCTTTGGTAAGTCTAATGTCTAGCCTTCTTCATGGCAGGTTTCTGTCAGTTTATTTTATTCCTTTGACTTATCCTTACTTTCCTGTTTCTTTGTATGCCTCGTGATTTTTTTTAATTGAACATCTATTACTTTCCCCAGAGCTTGCTGAGTCTTGATGTTTGTTTTTATTCTTATTTTTATTTTTTGTACTATTGAGGGTTGTAGTAGTCTATTTATTTAGTGACTTTCCCAATCTATAATTGCAAAGACTGTATTCCTTATTGATGCAGTCACTAAAGTGTCTGTTCTTTCTCTTGTGTTTAGCTAGCGTTTTGACAGAATTTTGTTGAATTCTAAGAACTCTTCCAGTCTTTACAAATTGACTCTATGCTTGGACTTTCCTTTAATTCAGCCAGTCTTGCACTGTGCCTAGGAATCAGAGATGAAAGTTTAGGTTTTTCTCATGTTCCTCTTGAGCATGTGTCTTGTGCTGGATATGCACATGGCTTTCTAAATTGCATAGTATACATTATCGCTTTTGAATATTCTAATTTCCCAGAGTTCTTCATGGTTGTTACCTTAGGCACTATTGTATGTTTGGACTTTAATCTTTTGCCCCAGGTATCTGAGAGTTATTAATTTGATTTGTCATTTTTTATTTTTATTTATATATTTATTTTTAGCTTTTTACATCTTAGTTCTGAGTTGGGTAAAACAGAGAGAAGCACCTTGCTTCAGTCCTTCAGATAGCTCCCTGATAGGTTGAAACAGACTTACACAATAATTTGTGAATAAGTTCTTCTCTTGTCCCACACTGAGAATACAGGCTGTCACCTCTTTAACACAAATGCTGCTTCAAGACCATTGCCATTTTAATACTGTGCCCATTTTAAGACAGCTGCTGCTTTAATACCACTGCCACAAGGGAAGGCATTTAACACAGTCAGTCACTGTCTGTTCCTTAACATACTGTCTCTACTTTGGCTGCCAAGGTGTCTTGGCTTTCCTTCTCCCCCAGAAGTTGTTCCTTCTCAGTCACTCACTAGTTCCTTCTCTTATTTCCCCCAACTCCCTCATATTGACTTATCGCCAGATGGCTTTTGTTTTCTCTGTCCACAATTACTTTTCTATGCTCTCAAATACTCTTATTTCTTCTAATACCATACATGGACTGAGAATCCTCAAATTTATATGTCTAATCTGCATCATTCTCTGAAACTCCAGCCTTATCTAGATCCCCACTTGGGTGTTTAAGAGCTATCTCAAATTTATCATGTCAAGATAAACTCTTGATCTTTCTTTCAAGCCCTACTCCAATCTATTCCAGTGGATGGCAACTCTGTCCTTCTCAAGCCAAAACTCTGGAATTATTCTGGGCTCCACACTTCCTGTCATACTCCTCATATGATATCTCATCAAACCCTATTGTCTCTAGCTTCAAAATATATCCAGAGTCTTATTCCTCTCATACCTCCACAGTGATCTCCCCTCTGATTCAACCTACCATCAACTCTAGCCTGAAAAACTAATATCCTACCCTTACACTTAAAGCATCCAGAACAATCCTTTTACAGTGTAAGTCTGATAACATTATACCTCTGCTCAAAACCTCTCAATTTCCTTTTGAGTACAAGATAGAGTTTTTGCTAAGGTCTGCAAAGTCCTACAGTCCAGATCCAGCACCACCTCTGTAACCTCATTTTTAATTGTCCTTCCGAATCACACAAATCCAATCACACTGCCTCCTTGATGTTCCTAGAGCAAGTTAGACAGACATTACCTTAAGGCATTTGCACTGACTCTTAACTCTGAGTACACTTCTCCTAGATATCTGAATGTCCAGCTCTCTTATCTCCTTCAAGTGTCTGTTTACATTTTACCTTCTCCATGAGCTCTACCTTGGTCACTATTTTTAAAATTTCAATCTGGCCTAACTCTGCCTGTAGCGTTCCCAATTTCCTTACTCCTCTATTTCTTGTTTTGTTCTATAAACCCCATCAATTTTTAACATAACGCATAATCTATTTTATATTTGCTTCTTCCTGCCTTTTTCTGCTACTACAATATCATCCCCATGAGGGAAAGGATCTTTGATTTGTTTACTGATATTTCCCAAGCATATACCATGTAGCTGGTGCATGGTAGGCACTCAATAATTATTTGATAAAGAGTAAATATATTATTCTATAACTTCGATGTAACATTTTGGCAAAAAAAAATTCTGCTATATTTCCAACTCCACAAGCTTTAAGTTAGAAGGAATTTAATTAACCACATGTTCTGAAAAAACTTCATTTGTATGGCAGGAGATTTACTAATTACTAACAGAACTGAAGGATTGCTCAAAGTGAGTTTTGACTCAGAGTATAAAATATGGTCAAATGCAACACAATTAACACATAGAGACATTAATAGCTTCCCATTATTTATGAAGAGGTGTTAATTGAACTAATTCAACACAACAATAAAATAGTCTAACAATAGTTTTAGCAGTTATGCAGGAGAGTATAATTAATTGGCATAAGTATAGAAATCTATGACTCGAGAAGACTGAAACAGAATCCACACCTTTCACCTCTGACAAAATCAACTCACAGTGGATAACAGACTTAAACCTAAGGTGTGAAACTATAAGAAGAATTCTAGAGGAAAACGTTGAAAATACTCTTCTAGACATTGGCCTGGGCAAAAAATTTGTGAAGAAGACCCCAAACGTAATCACAGCAACAAAAATAAATAAATAAATAAATAAATAAATAAATAAATGGGACCTGATCAAGTTAAAAAGCTTCTGCACAGCCAAAGAAACTATCACAAGAGCAAACAGACAACCTACAGAATGGGAGAAGATATTTGCATGCTACACATCCGATAAAGGGCTGATAACTAGAATCTATTTAGAATTCAGGAAAATCAGCAAGAAAAAATCAGACGACCCTATCAAAAAGTGGGCAAAGGACATGAACAGAAACTTTTCAAAAGAAGACAGAATAATGGCCAAGAAATACATGAAAAAATGCTCAGCATTTCTAATCATCAGGGAAATGCAAATCAAAACCACAATGAGATATCACTTATCTCCAGCGAGAATGGCCTTTATCAAAAAGTTCTAAAACAATAAATGTTGGTGTGGATGTAGAGAGATAGGAACACTCATACACTGCTGGTGGGACTGCAAACTAGTGCAACCTCTGTGGAAAGCAATATGGAGATACCTTAAAGAGATAGATACAAGTAGATCTACCATTTGATCCAGCAATCTCATTACTGGGCATCTACCCAAAAGAACAAAAGACATTCTATAAAAGAGACATCTGCACTAGAATGTTTATAGCAGTACAATTCACAATTGCAAAGATATGGAAACAACCCAAGTGTCCATCAATACATGAGTGGATTAATAAAATGTGGTATGTGTATACCATGGAGTAGTATTCAGCTTTAAGAAACAATGGTGATCTAGCACCTCTTGTATTCTCCTGGATAGAGCTGGGGCACATTCTACTAAGTGAAGTATCCCAAGAATGGAAAATCAAGCACCACATGTACTCACCATCAAATTGGTTTCACTGATCAACACCTAAGTGCACATATAGGAATAACATTTATTGGGCGTCGGGCAGATGGGAGGGGGGAGGAGGGGATGGGTATACACATACATAATGAGTGTGATGCGCACCATCTGGGGGATGGACACGCTTGAAGCTCTGACTCGAGTTGGGGGACAAGGGCAATATATGTAACCTAAACATTTATAGCCCCATAATATACTGAAATTAAAAAAAATAAAAAAAGATAAAAAATAAAGAAATCTATGACTCAAAGAAATACAAGACTCTAAAATAAGAATGTTAGGTTTTTTCAAAATATTAAAATAGCATGTCACCTTCAGATTAAACCCTTTGGAGAAAATAATCAATCAGAAATAAAATTTATAAAATTAATTACAGTATTCATATTACACAGTATTGAATGACACAGAGTTTATCAAGATATGGGCTCTGTGGCATCAGTTATGTAAGTCTTTAGAAACCAGAGATGAAGCAAATTTGCAGTGTTGATCAAAGGTTAAAACTAGACATGAAACAACTATGGATCTTCCTAAAGTGCACACATGGGAATGTGAATACAAACTCCACATTTATGTCTGAAATTAAAGCTCAATTAATGAGATAATGACATCTGAGTGTAGGATCCCAGACACTTGTCCAAACTAAAGGAGGCTGGGAGGTAGGTAGAGACCCAAGCAGCCAACAGTTGAGCAGAGATAAAAGAGTGATCCAATGCAAACACTCAGAAATAAATCAGTCATAGAATGGCATGAATATAGAGGCATTAAGTCAATTGGAAGGTAGACAAGAAGGAAGTAATTTTTTTTCTTTTTTCTTTTTTCTTTTTTTTTTTTTTGGCCACAGGAAAATTCAGAAGAAAAAAGGAAGTAATTCTTGAAAAATAGGAGCAATAAGTAGGGACACGTGGCTCAGAAAAGGAATTCAGTCAAAAAACTAGAGAACGAAAAAAAAAAAATAAGTGGAAGATGGTTACCAGGATCTGATTATTCTTGACTGTGAACCAACAAAAGTCTCTCTTTGTGTTTTCTATAGAGTCCCCTGAACTAGAAGAACCACTTTTTCTATGGTCAGAGGCAGGAATGACTCGCAGAAGTGGTTGTTGAGAGGGCCCAGCGGAAAAGTTAAAATTAGTTAAATTTTGTTAGTTAAAAAGTTCGTTAAATTTTGTACAGGATTACAGAAACAAAGGATAAGGCCAAGATGGTTTCACAGGATAGCAACCAAATCTTCAAAGACCAGATAATCTCTTTGCTATTTAAATTGCTATAGAATGCAAAAACAAGAAAAAACTTCCAAGTTATTTTTCTAAAAGCAAATATAACTTTAACACCTAACTTGGCACATCACATGAAAAATGGACTATCAACTAATGTCACTGAAGAGTATAAACATAAGGGCTCCAGATAAGATATAAGCAAATAGCACTCAACAGCATATTTTTTAAATATACATTATGGTCTGTACTAGTTTCCTAATTCTTCTCTAACAAATTACCACAACTTAATGGCTAAAAACAACACAAATTTACTATCTTACGCTTCTGGATGTCACAGTCTCACTGGGCTAAATTAATATTCTTGCAGAGCTGAGTTCCTTCTGTAGGCTCCAGGGCGCCCGCTGTTTCCTGGCTGTGTCAGCTTCCGGAGGCTGGCTGTGGTCCTCAGCTCAAGGCCCCTTTCACCATTTTCAAAGCCATCACTCTTGCGTCTTCTCTCTCATTTAATCTCTAATTCTATTCCTATGTGTCTTCTCTCTGATTTTGCTCTCTGAGACTCCTTCTCGCAAAGATTCTGCAATTATACAAGACTAAACTGGATAGTCCAAAATAATCTCCCCATCTGAAAATCCTTAATCACATCTGTAAAGTCACTTTTGCCACGTACAGTAACATATTCACAAGTTCAGGGGATCTTAGGAGGCCATTATTCATTCTATCATATGCTTTACTTGGAATTTATTTTAGGATTGAAAGGATAATTTATATTATAAAAACCATTAATATTATTTATGATATGAATAAAGAAAAAATATCATATGGTAATCTCTGTAGATATGGAAAAGTCCTTCACCAAAATTGAACATTTGTTTCTTTTAAAACCACTCAAGAAAATACAAATGGATACCTGCTTAACACTCTGTCTCTCTTTCCTTCTCTCTCTCTCTCCATGCGCGCGCGCACACACACACACACACACACACACACATAGCTGAGACTAAAATTAGTTTCTTGGGAATATGGCAAGGACACCCACTATATTTTCTATTACTTATCATTCTATTAGAGGCATTAGCCAATGAAATTAGAAAAGAAGAAAGAATTAAAGGCATAAAAATTGGTAAAAAAAGAAGTCAATTTATCTCTATTTTCAGATATTAGTAGAGTGTATCTGATAATTTCAAGAGTATCTATGTTAAACATAATACAAATATTAAAAGAATTTAGATAGAGGAATATAAAATTAACATAAGATATAAAATTAAAAATTATTAAAAATATTGACTTTCATACATATAAAAGAAAGACATCCTAATATACATAATGGATAAGGAAATTCCCATTCAAAATAACACTTAAAAGATAAAATATTGGGGAGGAGCCAAGATGGCAGACGGGAGAAGCCACGAGTTAGAGTGTCTCTGCAAAAAAGACAAATTTTAGAAGAAAGAGAAAAAAATAAGCTACCAGAGAAACATAGATCTGGTGAGGGTCGGAAGGAAGGGTGCCTGAAACTACAGGAGACTCCACGGGAAGATGTTGTGTAGGAGAACTGGAAGGAGAAAGGTCCTGAGAGGCTTGGAGACCGGTGACAAGGGCAGGTGGAGAGGTTAACTTCCCCTTCCCTTGCATCTCGGACTGCTGGTGGGCTCCTGAGTGGTTGGAGAGACCTGCCGACACCAGCCCAGAGACGGCTGCCACCAGTGAGCAGTGTCCTCTTGCGGACATGGCACTGGGTTCCCAGCCCCCTTGGGGCACCTCCCGGGGCGCAGACACAAGCCTATCGGCAGACGTCATAGTACCCCATTCTCCTTCCTCCTCCCTACCCGTGGGTGCCCAGAGAGACAATTTAGCCATCACACAGAGGCATATCCAAGGAATGGGACCTTTCCTTTTGGGACCCTACAGCAGACTGAGGGGTACTCAGACTGCGAGCTCCCTACCTGCCAGCCTTGCCAGGTGCCGCTTGCCTGGGAACTCCAGGAGAGTGGGGCAAATCCCAAGGTGGAGTGAAATCGATCCAGCTTGGGCACCCTGTAGGTGATTCAAGACCAGGACACCTCCCCCTGGCAGGGTCAGGGATCGATCTCCAGGGCCCAGGGGACAGGCCTGCAGACAAGACCCCATACACGCAGGTCACGATCACACTGCCCTGGGGCATGGAGGAGAGATCTGTGAAAGAGCCTATTGAGGACTGTGTGCCTTCAGGGGTAGATCAGCATGCCTGAGCGGCAGCCCTCCTCCCAAAAGAGGGCTGTGCACCCAGCTCAGGCTGCGATCCTGGGTAGGGAACCTCCTGGCCCACATCACAGCCAGGGGAGATCCATCAGCCTGAGGTCCCGCTTGCTGGCAGAGGCCTGGGAGAGGCCACGGAGAGGGGGAGAGTGGAGGGGAGTGAGACCTGCTCCAGAGTGTGGGTCTTGGACAGCCCCACCCCCCAAGCCCAGACTTTCAGCTAAGTGGAGCCATTTCAGCTCCTGGCAGCTTTGCACAGAAACATAGAGCAGATCTTTGACCCTGTTAACAGCAGTTGTGGAGCCTGAGGGCAGGCTTACCCAACCCAGCCCCACCCAGACTCACTCCCAGTCCTGCCCCCACTGAAGTGGAGAACAAGGACACACCTGGAAATCCCAGGGCCCCCCCTATCACCCAAGGCACAAGAGGGCCTCTCTAGAAGAATAAGAGCTAGCTGCAGGACCCCAAAACAGCACGCTCCTCCCTGCAAGTGCCACCTACTGACAGGGAGGTCATCCAGCACATGCTTTTACTTCATGTACTGCATCTACTGATTGATCATAAAGTGTGTGGTCAAATCTCACCCACAAACGCCACCTACTGGCTCAGAGACTAAACAGGACGTGTCCTTATCCAAACAAAAACCTAGACGCAAGAAGGAACAACTGATCCAGATGGGAAGGAACCAGCGAAAGAACTCTGGAGGTATAAAGACTCAAACGGAAAGCACACCCCCAAAGAGAAACAACAGCTCCCCAGCAATGGACATTAATCAAAATCAGAACACTAAAATGACAGAAGAAGAATTTCAAACATGGATTGGAAGAAAACTGAATGATATGCAAGAAAAAATGGATAACCAACACAAAGAAACCACAAAAAAATCGAAGACTTGGAAGAAAAATTCACTAAAGAAATTGAAATATTAAAGAAAAATCAAAACAATCTCCTGGAAATGAAGGACTTATTCAGGGAACTACAAAATACCAGGGAAAGCCTTAAGAACAGGGTAGATCAAACAGAAGAAAGAATCTCAGAGATTGAAGACAACTCCTTCCAATTGAATAAGTCAGTCATAGAGATCGAGCAGAAATTTAAGACAAAAGAAATAAGCCTATAAGAAATGTGGGATTATGTGAAAATACCAAACCTTAGAATGATAGGGGTTCCGAAAGGTGAAGAAGAAAACACTCAAGGGCTGGATAACCTATTTGAAGAATTAATAGAGGAGAATTTCGCAGGCCTTGCTAAAAATCTAGATATACAGGTACAAGAAGCTCAATGGACCCCAGGGAGATTCCATGCAACTAGGAAGGCGCCACATCATGCAGTGATCAGATTGACCAAAATAGCCACTAAAGAGGCTCTTCTATGAGCTGTAAGGTGAAAGAAACAAGTAACATACAAAGGAAAGCCCATCAGAATAACTCCAGAATTCTCAACTGAAACCCTACAAGCAAGAAGAGACTGGGGCCCCATTCTCACTCTTCTGAAACACAATAATGCTCAGCCTAGAATCTTGTACTCTGCTAAACTAAGTTTCATATATAAAGGAGAAATAAAGACATTCTCAGATAAGCAAAGACTGAGGGAATTCACCAAGACAACACCAGCTCTCCAAGAAGTACTCAAAACAGAATTACACAAGATCAGGACAATGAACACTCTCGAATGTGAAACCACTCAAAAGTTAAAGATCAAAGGCTAGATTCCATAATGGCTCAAGAGAGAAAACAAAGCAACAAAATGCAACCCAACAGAATGAATAGTAATTCACCCCACTTATCAGTTCTCTCAATAAATGTGAATGGTTTGAACTCCCCTCTCAAGAGACATAGGCTAGCCGATGTATAAAAAAAACAAGCCAAGCATCCGCTGTCTCCAGGAAATGCATCTAACCTACAAGGATGCATTTAGACTCAAAGTAAAGTGGTGGAAATCAATATTTCAAGCAAATGGAAGCCAAAAGGCGGCTGGTGTGGCAGTTTTGATCTCAGATAACTTGGTTTTTAAATCAACAAAAGTAATAAAACACAAAGGGGGTCACTATTTAATGGTGAAGGGTACAGTTCAACAAGAAGACATAACAATTCTAAATATGTATGCACCCAACTTAGGTGCACCCAGATTCATAAAGCAAACTCTACTTGATCTAAACAAATTGATGGACAGCAACACCATAATAGTCGGAGACTTCAACACCCCACTGACGGCACAGAACAGATCCTCCAAACAGAAAATTAACAAAGAAATAATGGACTTAAACAGAACTCTAGAACAAATGGGTTTGACTGACATTTACAGGACATTCTACAAAAAAACCACTGAATACACGTTCTTCTCATCAGCTCATGGGACATTCTCTAAGATTGACCATATTCTAGGACACAAAGCATGCCTCAAAAAATTTTAAAAAATAGAAATCGTACCATGCATCTTCTCAGACCACAGTGGAATAAAAAGAGAAATCAACCTCAACAGAAACTCTCATCTCTACACAAAGTCATGGAAATTAAACAACTTTCTGCTGAACGATTCCTTCCCTAAACAAGGAAGTAAAGATGGAAATCAAAAGATTCTTTGAACTAAATGACAAAGGTGACACAAGTTATCAAAATCTGTGGGACACAGCCAAAGCAGTCCTGAGAGGAAAGTTTATTTCCATAAATGCCTATATCCAAAAGTCAAAAAGATCACAAATAGACAACCTAATGAATCGACTCAAAGAACTGGAAAAAGAAGAACAGAC
>RJWJ010032415.1:0-18542 GCA_004363605.1 Indri indri
TGTTTTATATACATACAGGAAGACCTGGGTTTCCAGGGTAACCGGATGCTCCTGGTGGTCCCTGTAAGGAAGGAATAAAAGAGTTTCAGTGGAGAGCTGGGAAACCTTGTTTCCTCCTACTGCACGCCCCTGGTTAATGGAGTTGTACCCTCATTTCTGGCATCGAGAACATGCACACTCAGCAGATAGAGCGCTCTGCAGAAGAGGCTGAGGGCACATCGCCCAGGTCGGCAGCAACAATCCTACATCAAAAGCTGACTGCTAATCCCTTCTAAAATCACGGCTGCACATGCACGAAATAGCTCTGCCTTCATTTCATCTTTTTTAATATCTAGTTTTAAAAAAGAGTATATAACTAACATTAAGATGCCAACATTTGGGAAGAAGAG
This sequence comes from Indri indri, assembly GCA_004363605.1. Taxonomy (NCBI): domain Eukaryota; kingdom Metazoa; phylum Chordata; class Mammalia; order Primates; family Indriidae; genus Indri; species Indri indri. The sequence continues at coordinate 390 of RJWJ010032415.1, forward strand.
TTTATGGGATAAATCAATTTGTTGGAGGAAAAAAAAATCAAAAGTTATTTCTAGCTGCAATACACATCTTCTCTAGTCTACACAGTGACACTGCTGTTTACTCTACCCAGACAGTCACAGATGCGCTCCCTCCAGCCTCCGCCCCGCGGGTCCACGGGTGCCGACAAGGCACACGCAGGCTACACTGCGCTTCCCTTCTAACTATGTCGCAATAAGAAAATGAAAATGTTTACATTTTACGATGTCTTTCTATTTTTCTACCGTCAAAATTTTCTTACAAAGGTCTTCATTTTGCATTTTCCAGGAATGGGAGCAGCAAAGAGAGTGAAGAGAGTGAAGAGAAGGAAGACCGAGGTTAGCGCTGCAGACGTCAGGACGCTGCGTTCAACGAAGCCCTCACGCTTTAACGCCTTGTGGCCGCGTAGTTAATTGCCCCTCCCCCAAACAAAAACACAAAAACACGTCCACAAGAGACTCTTGGAGAACAAATGGGAGAAAACAAGTTTACAGAAAGGCAAGTAGGAAGGAGCCCATCTTGTGCACAGCACCAGAGGCCCGGAGGTGACAGGTGACACTCATTTACGGCCTTGAGCCCCCTGTGGGAGGAGCAGAGAAGAGACAGAAGGAAAGGGGCAGGGAGGGAGGACAGGGCAGGAAGGGAGCCCCCGGGAGTGTGTGGAGTGCCCCGACTCTGGAAGCCAGCAAATCCCGTCACGATGTCACCACTTGTGACGGTGCACTCAGTGTACTCACTCTTGTCCCTTTTGTTCCAGGTAGTCCTGGCTCTCCAGTGTCGCCCTGGGACAGAACAGAAATGCCCTTGTGATCACTGCTCATCGCAAGAACGTAGGTAATCTTAAACCCACCCCACCCTCTAATGCCACAGTCAGGCTTACCTTTTGTCCTGGTGGTCCCTGCGGCCCCTCAGGTCCTTGCATTCCAGGAAACCCAATGACACCTTGTAACCCGGGGAGACCTCTTTCTCCCTGCAGAAAAGGAACATAATAAGTCAGGCAAAAGGCAGGATGACAGAAACAGAGGAAATGAATCAGTGGTCAACGGCGACCGGCAATTGTAGGGTCAACTTGACAGGTTACGGGCTATCCAGAGAGCCGGTCAGGCTGGTTTCTGGGTGTGTTCGTGAGGGTGTTTCTGGAAGAGACTGGCATGTGGATCAGTGCACCGGGTAGGTAAGAACCACCCTCACCCAGAGTGAGTAGGGGCCATCCAGTTGGTTGAGGGCCCAGATAGAACAAAAAGGCAGAGGAAAGGTGAATTCTCTTTCTTTTCTGGAACTGGGACCTCCATCTTCTTCTGCCCTCGAACATCAGAACTTCAGGCTCTCCAGCCTTTGGATTCAGGGACCTGCACCAATGCCCCCAAGTTCTCAGACCCCTGGCTCTGGGCTGAGGGTTACACTGCAGGCCCCTGGTCTTCAGGCCTTCAGACTTGGACTGAGCTATGCCACTGGCTTCCCTGATTCTCAAGCTTATAGATGGCAGAGAAGAGGGACTTCTCAGCCCCATTATCACATGAGCCAGTTCCCATAATAAATCCTTTCTCATGTAGCTATCTATCTGCCTACCTATCTACCTACCTGGTGCTGTTTCTCTGGAGAGCCCTGACAAAAATACCCACCTCTCTAAGCATCATCCAACATTGCACCAGTCTATGCGAGTGTCCGAAAACAGGTGCTAAGTCCAACTTCAGGTGCCTTTTCTCTCCTCTGTTTGAAGCTCATGAGGGCAGAAAATATTTGCATGTGACACCTGTGACAGTGCTTTATATACAATAAATGCCATGTCACTTGTGGGTAAATAGCAAAGAGGGGGATCTTTCTCATGGACTTGATTATAATTTCACTCAGCCAGCGGAAGTCTCTTGTTCTCCACAGTCACAGTGCTGAGACTTTGTGCCCTCGAAGGATGAACGCAAGATAAATACGGGAAGAGAAGCAGCAGAGCCCCGGACATATGGACGGGCAGGAGCCGACAGGGTGAAGGGGGAGACAGCCCCTGTGAGCGCGGCAGCCTAACCAGGGCACATGCGGGTGACAACCGGAGGAATGCGGCACTCCCACCGCATCCGAGAAATCGCAGTTGTTCTATGAGCATAAAGGAGCAAGTGGCACTTTAGGAAGACTGCCGTATTTAGATTGCCTACATAAGAACGCCTGTAATCAAGATAAAAAATCAAGAAAACTTATTTACATTACAGTCTGTGGACTCGAATGTGGTCTTAATACAAACTGGGCAGATTAAGTCATCGCTGCTGGCTGATTTAAAAACAAAAGGCCCGTTGGAGACTACAGGCAGGATTGTTTAGTGTTCAGTGCTTTTCTCGAAGTTGTATTAGTTCAAAGGAAAAATAAACTGACAGGCTATACATTATACAACATAAACATTTACCCCCAAAATAGCACATTACTGGGAGTTACTTAAAAGTTTTTCACCATCACATAATTGAAATGAAGCAAAACAAGAGCTTTCAAAGTCATCCTTCTTTCCAGACCACTCAGCTGGCCTGGAACCCACGGGTGAATTAACCACCTGCTGCGTCTCGGTAAGTGCAGAAGTGAGGTTATGGACTTGGGGCCCCACCCCCCAGGCCTGCATGGGGCTGTACGTTTACTGGGAAGTGTAAGTCAGGAGTCTAAGAACAGTGTTTGAATAAATGTGGGAGAGATTATTTCAAACTCTAGAGGCCAGGATGAAATAGTGAATGGATTAAAGGAAATTAAGTCCTACAGACTGTCAAGCCCCTTTGGACCGGCAGCGTCCAGAAAATAGACCTGCAGGAGCAGGTGCTGATCCGCTGAGGGCCTCGGCGCAGGACTTCAGAGGGACTGTGGCTCCTTCTGCCTGAGGCCCTGTGACGGCAGGGGAAGAAAATCATTCCCAAGGAAGACTTGTTCAAATGAAGATCTACTTAAATATGTTCATCCTTAACTTGCAGAAATGGCAAAAGGATACAACTGCAGAAAACACTAACAGGGAGGTCCCTTACACAAGGTCATCCAACTGGGGCACCTAGCTTTCAGATGTAGGAAAATCCTCCTCTAAATATAATCAGACTGAACTTCAAACAGCTGGCTAAGAAAATAAATAAATATGGAATTGTGATTCCCCAAGTAACTCAACATGAGATGGGAAGGAAATGAGAAAGGCGTGTCAATGTAAACGCTTTCTAACACATGTAGTGTAGTATTTTTAGTGCTTAATTAATATTGGCAATATCGCTGAGACCAGCGAAGATAAGATTTTATAATTCTCAATGTAGTCATGGAATGCACTGAGGACCAGAGCTGATTAACTGATTTCTGTAAGTTTCTCACTGAGTCAGCACTAAAGCCAGAAATAGAAGTGAGGTCAGACTACACCGCAGTCCCTGTTTTTTTAGGTCACTAGAACAAGCTGTTTCCCAGCAGAATATTAAACAATTCACCAACATTATGTTAGCCCTATGTATCCACCCTTTTATGTCCATTATGCAGATAGAGAAATTAAGATTCCAATGCTTAGCTGACTTGTCACATGTCACTGGGTGACCCTTTGTGCTCCTGGGAAAGGAATACAGAAATCCGAATTCCCAGTCCTTGCTTTTACCGCAAGAACACATTCTTTCCTAAATGTCACCAGAACACTTAAGCAATCCCTCTATCCCAAGAGTTTTGAAACGAAGTAGCTAAGAAGGAAGTGACTCCTCCATTGACATGGTTCTTGCCATTCCCCACATTTTTTTTTAACTTTCCTAATCATTTGTCCAGACAAAAGTGCACATGAATAATCTAATACCCCACACCCCACCCAGGGTCATTATGGGAACCAGAGCAGAGCAAATAGATAGGATAAGCATTCAAATAGCTATACAATTAGCTGGCAAACAGCATAAGCTGTATGGGGGCCAAATTATTCCTCTGAGCTTTTAGCAATTTCCACAGGGGTTAGAGGAAGAGCAAAGAGCTGGACAAGTTGTGCAAAGGTTACTGGACAGAGGAGTTTCCAAGCCAGACTTTGCAGCTGCAATTGGCAACACCACAGTCACGACCACCACCTTCTGCTGGACCTCCAGGCATCATGTGCACAGTTAATGTCAGGGAACAACAGGACCCCTGGTCGTCTGTTTCCCAGGGTGTGCTAATAGCAAAGCCCAGAAAAACATGGCAGCCACATGCTTCATGCAGGGCCAAGATGGAAACCAGAAGCACTGTGTATCACAGCATGATAGTTTAAAATGGAGGAGAGAAAAGAGAAGTCTTTGAAAATATGACACAAAAAGCTTTGATGCAATTGCGTCTTGTGATTTCATTCTTGAACATCAGTGCAATGTATTGTCCTAATCAAAAAAACAGAGTCTGTATACCAACAATGGAAATGATTACTGCTGTGTCTTCAAATGATGAAATTCAGAATTTGAGAAGGAAGAACAAAATGCCATTGTCTACACAGACGAAAGAATACAACATAGAGAATAATCTTGGCTTGAAATTAGCCATTCTAAATTAGGCATGAAATTGAGTTTCATGCATAGAGCAACTTAAGTATTTTTGCTTAACATAATATCTAAAGTAAGCATATACTTTTTAAAAATCCATAAAATGTGAGGAGAAAAGGTTATTTTATAATACCCAATTATTTCTCTTTCTCTTACAATGCTTGTGGAAACAAGTTCACAATTCAGGAAATCAATCACTAGAATATATAGCTCCCTTCATATCTAATTCAGAAATTCAAATATACATACAGCACCCAAGACAGCTGAAGTTGAAATAGTATGAAGTTTGGAGGGATAATACAATTACCAAAAACAAAAGCTGAGGTTAACACAAAATATACTTAGAATAAGCAGTCATCAGAATTCCATTACCCAAGGCCATGTTACACTTGTTTCAATGGCCAACAGAAAATCTCTATATTTAAATCAAAATCTTGATTAATTTTTCAAATTTAAAATAATATGATTACGGATCTTCACAGTGGACAGAAGTGCACACAAAAAGGTTGCCAGGGCACTGGGGTTTCCCCCCTGCACGGATTGTTCTGCTTTCTAAGGAATGAAGCCAGCATTGGAGACCATTGCACCCATTCTCCACCTCTATACTGTACGTTCTTCAAAGGCAAGGATATTGTTTTATTCATTCCAGTGTGGAACAAACTTTGAATTCAGTGAAAGCTGGTGAATGGATGATGAGCTAACCAACAGTGCAACATGACACTGAGCATGAAGTAGGGTCTGACATACGTATCCTACGAACGACAAAAGGCAGCAAAATGAGGCTGGATGGGATCCCCATATCCTTCCCAGGCTAAGCCTCCAGGCACCAGCACAGACTGGCTGGCGTCTGCACCGCTGGCTGAAGTGGCAGCAGGGAAAGCTGTACTCTGGACTCCATACTGGATCAGCTGTTTCCTTCTGTCATCTGGTGCCTTGAGATTTCAGTTTTTAAGCAAGACTGCAAATAATTAAGGCATCTGGAGCCAGAGCTCACCAAGCATTCAGTGAAGGGGAACGATTTCAAGGGATGGGTCACAGTCAATGGGTGACTACGGAACTCAGCCAAAAATTCCACAAGTCCAATTCCTTGAGCTCAGCCACAATCAGACATCTGCAGGGCCGTTTCCTGAATGCCGACGCTGCTGGGAAAGTGGTGGGAAGGCTGCAGTCAGTGTCACGGGGTCATGGAAAACTCTGCAGCGAGGCCCCACTGGGAGCTCCATCCACGCCATGAAGCTTGACACTGGGGCAGGAATATCGCCACTGCTGCGGGGGAGGGGACACAACACACATGGCCAGAACACCAACAGGGCTGCTGTCCCTGAGGGAGACACGAAGCTCTCCTCTGCTCTAGGAGACATATAACCAGATTCTTAAAAGAATTATACATGTTAATTAGAAGTATACTACATTTCTTTAATGAATGAAATTTCATAATGTGGATTGTTTCGCTGAAATGCTATGTTTATCATTACTGTTATTTCTTGCATTTAAACATTTAATATTAAAGCAAGAAACAGCAAATCGCTAAAGCGTGCACAAAAGCATGGCTGCAAACCTTCATCTTCTTCCCCAAACTGTCATTTTCTCTCTCAGCCCCCGATCCTGAGCTTCAGGTAGTCCATGTTAGGAATCTCTGCATAGTAGCTCTGCATCAAGTATGTGGGTATCTTTCAAGAGCTTTAGCAGCTATGAACAGATTAGCCTCAAGCTGGGCACGTCTGGATAAAACCATCATAAGTTGGAAATACCCTAAATTGAAAATGTGTTTAATACACCTAATCTACTGAATGTCACGGCTTAGCCTAGCCTGCCTGAAATGTGCTCAGAACACTTAGTTAGCCTACAGCTGAGCGGAATCATCCAGCACAAACCTATTTCATGATGAAGTGTTGACTATCTCATGCCATTCATTGAACAGTGTACCAAAGTGAAAAACAGAATGGCTCCTTGCTGCTGCCCGGCATCTGAGAGACTATCGTACTGCACAGCACTAGCCCAGGAAAAAAATACCAGAATTCAAAATCTGAGTATGGTTTCTACTGAATGTGTACCGGTTTTGCACCACCACAAAGTTGAAAAATCTTAAGTAGAACTATTGTGAGTAGGGGACCATCTGTATTAGGTTGGGAAACAGTTGAAAGTTTGAGAGATTATTTCTAAAAATAAGGCCATTCTCATCTTTTCAAATCCAAAGGATGAGAGAAATCAGAATATGTTAAAAAAGAAAAAATTAAGTGCACCAATCCATGAACTCCATGTATTATAAGATCCATTCTATTTCTATGAGCCTTGGACTTGTCCTGCCTCTTCTAAGCCATGTGGGGTTGGCGTGAGCAGACTGACCTGCCGTGGCCCCTCACCTGACGGACCTCCATGTTCCTCCCTGCGACCATCATTGGCCTTGTGACCTGCTCCTGAGACTGCGGAGGAGGGAGGTGACGAGGTCTGCGTGAAGCACGGGAGAACTGTGCCCAAGTGCTGCAGAGTCCCAGCCAAAGGACAGTAGCTGCGGTTGGAGGGACTGGAGCTGGTCTGGATGTACAGGAAGTGATGTGGAAATGCCTCTCTCCATGGCCAAGCCTGGACTTCGGTTTTCATACTGGACTTCCAGCCTGAGGATTCTTCAGTGGAAAATCCCAACCCCGTGGGTAAGGTCCACATCACGGATAAGGTCCCCCCTACGTCCCGTGCATGGGTCATGGCATGAGACTGCTTACAGACACAGCATTTAACCCGGAACTGTCTACAAAGATCTGTGCTCATTTGCTAGACAAATTCTGATACTGAAACATTATTTGAGCCCACGATGGATTCTGGCACAATTCCGGGCTCCAGGATTCTAATATGAGTTTCAACCTTTGCTGTGAAGTTGGTTGATAGAGCAAAAGGCTTAAGTCAACGGCAATCCAAAGCCAGCAGAATGACGTTACAGAAGAGATGCACAGGGAATATTTCTGATTGAACATTTGCAAAGAAATAAAACTGTAGATATTTTCTGATTTACGAAAATCCACTTTGCACATTAACTTGTAAGAAAAAAATGAATTAAAAAGAGTCCTTCACAAAATGCTCTCTAAAGAACTATCATTCAACACAAGAATAACTCAAGAAAGCCCTAAGTGCAGTCTTATTATAAACAATTTAAAACTCTTCCCCTAAAGCCATCAAAAAGCAAACAAACCATCTGACTTCACTGATCCAGTAAAAACGTTCTAGCAAAATTGAGTGCTGACAAATTTTTGGCAACAAGGAAAAAAAAAACCTTAAACATTTCCAAGGATCCTTAAATCTTATAAGAGCTGCAGACATTTCTCCCTGATGAGAGCGGAGAACCACTAATGGAGGGAGGGAAGGCCCACAGCAGAGCTGTGAGCAGCAGCAAGTGCTGGTTTCTTATCCTCTTTCAGAAAAACCAGCCTAAAATGTTTTCATCAGTTCTCACCCCAAAGCAGTAATCTGATTAAAATATTTTTTAAATAAAACTATTTTAAGTCACTCCCCCGAAATAATCCGGCTCCCAAGTTGGAAAATAAGAAAAACATTATGACAATGTTTTTCCAAAGTCTTGTGGGCTTATTCAGTCAAATCCTGTGTGTACCTTTCCTCGTGTGGTTTGCCTTTAATCAACAGCTCGTTTCCATCTTCCCAACCAACCAGTGTGTTCCCTGCAGGTGTCACTGTGAAGGTCCAAGCTCCTTGCCGGGTCTCCAGTGGACACCAAGTCTCCCTCCCTCGCGTCCGCTTTCTTCCCCGTCTCGGCCTGGTGCCCTACCCCAAGCAGCACCCCAGGGCCCCGCACCACCCAGCCCATTCCCAGGGGCTGCCTCCACCTGAACTGCACTGGCATCCCACCCTGCCACGCCCTGGCACCTCAGACACACCGGGGAATCTCAGCCAAACATCCCCTCCCCAACACGCTAACTGCCATGGGAGTTGTATTTAACTCATGCTACTTTTGAGCCCGGGGCCTCATGAAGCATATGTAACTCACACGTCTCCTCACCTTGGGAGCTGTGTGAACTATTTTTCAAGTTGCATATAACTCATGCACAGAAAACAATAAAAAAAATTTTTTTTTATTAAATTAGAAAGGATAATTTTGTTTTTGAAGTTTTTATTCTATTTTCATAATAAAACACCGTGGCCCCAAGGAAAAGTTTTTTTTTTCTAGTGTGGCAGTCAACGTGTTAAAGAAGGGCTCCCACACACAGGTGACCTGGAGAAACTCTTCCGAATGGAACAGGCAGTGGGTCCCGTTGTCTTACCAGGCAGAGAAGAGCCAAGGAAGCCTCGGTGGGCCCAGGCTTCTCGCCACCAGAGGGAGCTGTGGGACTGCACATTCCCCCAAATTCACTAGCACTGAAACATTATTCATTGCCATTGAACGCATTACTGTGGCAAAGCTGAGAGAAATCCGTTTGATAAGGCCTAAAAGATAGAACTCTATGGGAAAGAATTTTAATTAGCATTCAAATTTTAATTAAAGGCAAATAATAAACTGATAACCTGAATATTGAGGCTATTACATTACAGGTAAATGCTGTGACTCTAGAAATAATGTAAACTGTGCATTTTTTTCAGATTGCTTCTTCGTATCCATTTTATAAACTGGGAGAGTATTTGAATCTAATGTTAACACAGAAAATAAAGTAAATTCAGTTTTGTAAATAAGTGCTTGGAAATAGAAAATACTGAAAAAATTAAATCCTACAAAACATGCATGAAATACATACACATTTAGCAGAGAAGTCTCTTAAGAAACTATTACTAAACATCCCACTGCCAGGAAAATGTAAAGGCTTTTCTATTCTACTACAAGTTAATAGAAAACTTATGCCTTCCGGTAATTTAATCCTTTCTCTTTATTTTTGCCAATTCTAAAGGGAAAAAAATCCATGCAATTTTTAATGGCTTCCAAAGAAAGTGATGACATAATCTCCCTTGCTAACAAATTGGTTTATCAACATGGATGCTCACAGAAATCAAAATCAAGAATGCTCTGCCTAAATCTATTATCTTATATTCTGCTTCTCACATATAGATTTAAAAATTATCTTTAAAACCATAACAACAGCATAAACATAAAAGATGCTACACTACAGGCTTGGAAATTTACTTGATGTGGCCCTGGACAGTTGTGCATGTTACACACTGCAGCGAGTAGGAGCTGAGTCCAACCACTGAAGCTTGGTGTAGGCCCAGCAGAGGGACAGTTATCTATTATGCACAGAGCTAAGTAAAACCCAGTGGTAGCACATTCACCCCTACCACAAGCAGGGACCATGTTTTACTTGCTTTTCTTTGACACAGCTCCCAAGAGCCAACTGACAAGTTCCTCTTCTGCATACACTCCCTGGGTGAGCCTGCCCAGGTGACAGGGATTAGCATCAGGCCCAGCAATGAGGTTACCCAAGTGGTAGCCTGGGATGCCAGGACACACCAGCAGCCATACACCAAGGAGGCAGCCTCCATGCAGAGTCTAAAACAATGAGGCTTAGTGCTGACCTGCTGGGAGGTGGAAACCCAACTGAGGAATGTCCCTCAGACCCTAATCCGAGGGGGGCACTCAAGTGCCCAGTCGCCATTGCTTAATACTTTGGCTGACTTCAGGTATTGTTTTTTACTTACTGTACTTACTTAGAATACTTTTTTAAGTGAAGACTAACCTCAAAGAGTTATAAATAGACACTGCATGAATGAACGTTTCACACTTGAGCTCTGGCACCACAGGCATGATGCTGAGAATCTGCATATATAAAAAAATCATACCTCTGCTCACCAACACTCTTGCCCTTTCTCTTTTTTTAAGTTCCATGAAATTCTCAAAATTCTAGGTCATGACTTAAATCAAAGATCTGGGGGAAGGAGGGAGATTGCAGGAATACAAATAATTGATAACAAAACAGCAACGAGAGGTTAGCTCCTTTCCAAGTTTGGACAAGGGAAAAATGAATCTTTTTCTTGTAAAGACACATGGTTTTATTTTCATTTCCTCCAAGCGAACAACCTTGAGATTTAAAGAGAGGTACTCTACATTATCAGAAAATTTGAGAAATAGCAATTAGTGCTTAACCACCTAACTGGTGGAGGATGTTATCAACTCGAACTTAATAATGTGGGTGTGAAGCAGAGTCTTGGAACAAAACTAGGACACATAAAAGTCAGGAAATGCTACAATCTAGGTCATGGGTTTTTTGGAGATTTTTTTTTTCTTTTTTTTTTTTTGGTCTGTGATAATACTAAACATATAAAATGCAAAAGAAATATTCTGAAGATAATAATTATAATTAATAATACAAAAACGTGCAAGATATTCTTCAAGTTTAACCTTGAGAGGAATTGCCAATTGACGAATAAGAAATTTTTTCTTTTTTTTTTTACTTTTTTCCCTTAAAAATGTGTTACATATAGTCAGCTATCAAAATTGGGTTTTATGGATGCCATGCCAGGGGACATCCCGGTGCCCTGCAGCTCCCCTGCTAGGGTGCTACCTACAGCTGGCCAGGGCGGGACTGGGCCACGCCTTCCTCCTCGTCCCTCCCAGCATCCAGCACAGACAGCACATAGTAGCTGTTCAACAAATCTCAAGTGAACCAGGAAACACAAAATGTTAAAGATCCCAAGAAAATAATATAAACTTACTGAGAGAGTGCATGTTTAGGAACCCCATTTTCAATCTCAACTGCAAAAACAGGCATCTGCACTCTGGGTGAAGGGGACGGGGCTTTGGGAATCTTGCCTTCTACGTTCTCACTGGTCCTGGCTCCAGCACCAACCACTTGGACTCTGGAAATCACCTTTGCCCTCTGTGAGTCAGGGAGGACCCTACCTGCCCAGCTTACCTGGCGGCATTACTGTAAGGACCAAATTTGATCAAGTTCCCAGAGTTACTCTGAGTGGCACAAGACACTAAACAAATGATTCTGAAGTCAACTGTTCTGACTTTACTATTATTTATATCACATACATCTATAAAATGTATATTTACATATATTTTGCATTTATTTTCGTGATTTCTATGTCCATTGAGCCAGCTGCGCTTCCCATAAAGCCAGAGAATGTTTGAAAAGAGAAAGAAAATTCCATGATGTTAGTGTTCCCATCAGTCATGGTCCAGGAAGTGTCTCATTCCTGTTTCTGTGGCTACATCTGACATATGAAAAGAAGAATTTCTTGGGTATTTTTAAAACGTGACCGTTTTCAGACACTCCCCCATTTACCTTATGCACAAAGTTTTGTGTTTCTTCTTTAATGAATACTTCTGAAATTAATTATTTTCAAGCCCAGGGCACCCTGTTGATTCTCTCAGGCCAGCCCGGGTCTCTGTGAGGCCACCACACTCCCAAGGACTCTCCGGGATGCCTCTGCTGTTAGCCGTAAATATCCGACAACATACACAGGCTGGTATCCCCAAATTACTTCCTTACCCCCGAGCAAGTTACTTGGCTGTATCTTATCACCGATAGCATTTTCCCCAGGATGTTGCAATAATTTCAATACTCCGTTAATCAGAATCTAAAAGATAAGGACAGTCCCAAGGAGGCTGAAACGCGACAATCAGTTTTGCCATATAATAAATGCAACGTAATCTCGGCAGGGCTCGGAATTTCACAAAGCCCACTGTGTGCTTAACCTCACTAGTTTGAAAAAGCAGTGGTCAGATGGATCTGAATTAATAAAAAAAAACTGAATTTTAATCTATTTTCAGTAAACCCTATTAATTAACTTTAAAACATGTACAGTCACTCAAGGAAAGAAATTAAGTAAGATGTTGAAGTTTTGTTTTGTTTTTTGCTCAAAATGTTCATTTTTGAACTGAACAGATAAGAAAAGCACATAATTGCACAATCAATATAAAATAACGGAGCATAATTAACATAATAAATAGCTACTTCTTAGTACTTAAAAACGGCCTTCCCTCAGCTGGCAAACTTTCTTCACCTCAGTGTTGTTCACAAAGTTGGCAAGCCTGTTTCAAAAGTTAACGGGGAGATATGTGCTAATCCAGGGTATGGCTCAATTATTTAAAAATTCAAATCAGTAAAATTTTATCGAATGCCATTTTTACTATTTTGTAGAGGTTTTAAAGGTCAAATGTACAATATTTTATATTTTGTTCTTAATTACTTAAACCTAATAGACTATTAAGTTCTTTGGCTAGGAACTAAGATGTAAAAACAGACAAATTGCATTACAGTTTGCAAATTACAAATTATTAGCTTTCTCATAAAACTAGACTATAGATTGTAGAGTATAAAAACATGACATTTTCTCATGTATTTTGGTATTTGAATTTTTTTTAAAAAAATTGATTAGAAGATAGATGACCAAGTATGGGTGTGTTAGAGAGAGAGAAACACAGAGACAGAAAGAGAGAAAGAAACAGAGATGGGGAGACAGAGACAGAGAGACAGACAGACGCACACATACAGAGGGGAAGAGAGAGACAGAGAGAGAGAGAGAGACAAAGAGACACGTGGACAGAAAGGCAAACAGAGAGAGAGACAGAGACACAGACGGAGAAAGACAGGGACAGAGAGACAGAGACTGAAAGACAGAGGGAGGCAGAGAGACAGAGACAGACACACAGAGATAAAGAGAGACACAGAGAAAGAGGGAGAGAGAGAGAAGATGCCTTACAGAGACTGGTCAGGGTACACCTGGCCGCAACGTCCCCCTCGCTCCCACTCTGAGGGTCTGAGGTCTCCGACACAATAACCGAGGCAATTAAAGAGAACTTTGGCAAGCTGAGGCTGACCAGTCACACAACCTGAAATGGCCTTCCCCCATCTCCCAGATACAAATTTGCTAACTTTGTGAAAATTCTGAGCTTTGCTGAGAATTCTAAACCAAGAGGAACCCGCCAGGCACCCCTGATTCTCCACAGGCAGCATCAGCTCCCTAGGTAAAGAAACAGAGGAAAAGGAACCATCTTCCTCACACTTGTTTGATGTCGCAGGTAAAACCACTGTAGTTGTTTAGGTCCAGAATTTCGGAATGACAAATATGGCAAGGACAGGGAGACAGCCCTGTCTCGGCCTAAGAGGAGCCCTGCAGAGTCCTGCTGTGCGGTGACTGCCAGAGCCCCCATCCCTGAGGTCCTCTAGATACACCCTTGCAGGCAGAGCCGCAGCTGCTGTGCTCGTCTTCTCAGATGGGCAAGGGGTGCCCGATGACAAGAAGAGATGGCACGCAGAGGACGCAGGCACTCCTTACGGATCTCAGCCAGGGCAGCTGTGCAGGTGTCTGGGGTCCTGACAAGCCGTGCGCTTCTGAAGTAAATCACCTGCACGCTCCTGGAACTGATACTGAACTACCCGATGGAACACAGGAAGCAGCTCGGGGGCGTGGTGTCCACGGCAGGGACAGAATATTGCACAGGATGGAAGATGATGTTGTGTATGTTCTCATCTGTCACTGGGTGAAGCAAATTCCTTTACAAATCAGATTCTGAACTACACTCACTGAGTAGCTTGCATGCAGAGTTAAGTTTTTAAACGTACACCATCTAGACACTATTTTAGGACATACTGTACTTCACAAGTGGCTCCTGCTGACCCTCCATGTGGCAGAGAGCCTTGGAAGGGATGTATCCCTAGAGAGCCTTCAGGTTAGGGAACTGTATTTTTAGATATATGAACGATACACACTTGGAATTCAGAATACAACTTTCTAAAGGCAAGTGAGTGAGATATGAAAGGAAACAAAAGGTCATGCCCTCTCCTGTGTTCATAAATTACAATCTTGGTCCTTATCCAACAGTAAGATCAAAGAATAATATCCGGTAAGGTGTCTCTAGACTAGGGACAGGAATCAGAAAAGTTGTTTAAGAAAGTCAGACAAGATTTAAATAAAGTTATTTCCAATACTAGGAGTCCACTTCCCATCCCCGAACAAAATGATTTTAGAAATAAAATACGGAGAACCAAACATATTAGCAAATCAAAAAAACACAGACGGTGACGAATTTTCCCAGCCGTGACTGCTTCAACTCAGGTATCATGTGATTTTTCAAAACAGAAAAAGGGGAGAAAAACCAGATGGTATTTGGGACTCAATAATCTTTAGTTTTCGCATCAGCAGCTGTGAAGAGGAAGGAATGATGAAGGCACGCTGGCTAAATACTGCTGATTCACTGTGCCCTTGTTCTCAGACTACATCAGTGAGAAAGTATTCGAACTGAGGAAATGTCTACTAGTAACTAATAACCCATTATGGGCCTGACCTTCCTTTGAGTCACATTAGTGGAGATTTCTGACATTTACTGCATACCAAAAAGTCCCTTTTGATAAAATGACGTTTCACTCAAGCAAGGCCAGTAACGGCAGAGTGCTGAAGTACCTCTGGCATTTATAGGGAAGATCGAAATCGGAGGACAACACACATTTAGATTTGGGGGGGCTTTTAGAGATCTCCAACCCTGTTTGGAATGATTGGAACTTTTTCAGATTGAGAAATCCACACCAGTTATAAGGACACCAAACACAGCTGCCACACATCTTCACCGTGGGGGCCAGCGTGTGTGAGACACGTCCCACGTGCCGGTATAAAAAGAAGTTGTGGTCCGGGAGTTTGTGTCCCTCAAAATTCACGTTGAACTCCTAACCCCAAGGTGACGGTATTAGGAGGTGAGGGCTTTGGAAGGTGACCAGGCTCCCGAGTGGGGTTAGCACCCTGAGAGAAGAGACCCAGACAGGCGCCTCTCCCCCTGCCAGGTGCAGGTATGGCGCGAACGTCTGTGTGGGCGCACGCCCACCGCAGATGTCGGATCTGCCAGCGCCTTGGTCTTGGACTTGCAGCCCCCAGACCTGCAAGAAACACGTTTCTGTTGTTTAAGCTGCCCGGTGTGTTGTATTTTGTTATGGCAGCCCGAGCAAACAGAAAAAGAAACAAATCCCTGTCCCCATGTAAAATTCCAGGGTCCCTGGATCCCCGGATCCCTCTTGTGCTGTTCACCCTGCTGTGGATGCGCCACAGCCCGGGTTTCTGCCTCTGGCTCCGCAGCAGCCACCCCCACCCCCGCACGGGCCCCAGCTCTCTGCAGTCCCGCAGCATCGCAGCACACGGGGTCCGCAGAGCAGCACCTCCAACACCCGTGCAGAACAGGAAGAGGACCACGCTGGACAGGCGGGCAAGGGGGTTCTTGAAACCAGTGTGTGTCTGTGTGTGATGTGTGTGTTCTGTATGTATGTGTGTCTGTGTGTATGTGTGCATGTGTTGTGTGTATGGTATGTGTATTTGTGGTGTGTGTATTTGTGTGTCTATGTAGTATGTAGTGTTTGTATGTGTGTCTGTGTGTGGTGTGTGTACGTGTGTATCTGTGTGTGTGGTGTATGTGAAATGTGTGTATGTGGTTTGGGTATGTATATGTTTGTGTGTGGGATGTGTGTGTACATATGTGTGTTGGGGGAATGTGTGTATGTAGTGTTTGTGGTATGTGTGCTGTGTGGTGTATGTGTGTGGTGTTTGTATGCAATGTGTGGCATGTAAGTATGGTGTGTGTGTGTAGCAATGTGTGGTGTGTGATATGTGTGTGGGTAGTGTGTGGCATGTGTGGTGTGTGTATGTAGTGTGTGTCATGTGTGGTATGTGTGCAGGGTGTGTTTGTGGTGTGTGGTGTGTGTGTGGTCGTGGCATGTGTGTGTGTAGTGTGTGTCGTGTGTGGTGTATGTGCACGGTGTGTGGTGTGTGTGTGGTGTGCGGTGTGTGTATGTAGCATGAGTGGTGTGTGTATGTAGTGTGTGGCATGTGTGTGTGTAGTGTGTGTCGTGTGTGTGTGGTGTATGTGCAGGGTGTGTGGTGTGTGGTGTGCATACGTAGCATGTGTGGTGTGTGTATGTAGTGCGTGGCATGTGCGGCATGCATGTGCGGTGCATGCGCACACTCGTGAAGCCGAGGCGCGGGCACGCAGGTGGGCAGGCATCGGAGCACGCGTGTCCATGCGCCCATGAGCAGAGATAAAAGGCCAAGCAGATAAATAGGGGAAAGGAGTAGAAGGTTGTGGTGGGAAGAGGAGAGGAGAGAGGCAGGGCTGGGGTGTGGCAGTGGGGAAACATGCCGCCTCCTCTCGGGGCACCTGCCACCCCAGGAGACCCCAGGCACCTCTCGCATCCCTTACACGGTGCTCCCTCCACTTTGTGCCCAAACCACACTGCAGGGTGTTAGGCTTAGTCAGTCCGCATCACTTGTGCCCTGGCAGACAAGACGCTGCAATCCGCTGTCAAGCATCCTCTCTCGGGAAGATGGGAGTGTCCCTCCAGCGCAGGAAGGAAAGGCAGCCCCAGCCTCTCCCCAGGGCTCCCGGTGTGTGGTCCAGGCGGCTGGGGGCATGCTCCTCCTCGCCAAGCACTGGCCAGACTCAGGGCGAGACACCAGCCTCTCGGTGCTCGACTCCTTATCAGGAGTCCACACTTGCCACCCACACTGCAGCATCAGGGTGATTCACGAGGCACTGTTTGTAAAACACCGTGCCCAGGAGAAACGGTGTTGCGTTCCGGAGCCCACGTGGTGAGCAGACAGATAGTCTGCAACAAGATCCATGCAGGCACCTCCCACGCTCGCCCAGAAACATTGATCACATCGGCAGGAAGAGACCAGCAAAGGGCTTGCAGAAAGACAAACAACTGTGGTGCGACAGACAACTTCACACCCATGAAAATGGCCCATTAATCTTCTGGGGTCTTGTAAGTGGAAGTGAGAAGACGGTGGTGAGGGGGCAGTTGCCCATGTTGTTGTCCATGGCAGTTTCCCGAAGTATCACAATTTCCACCCCAAATCAGGGTAAATCTTATAGAAAACAGGAAAATGAAATGAGGAGGCGTAACTCGCAACACACCCAGGGTGTGGGCCTGAGCTTTAGGGGCTCACCTTTCACGCCCTCAGATCAATTTCAGCCCCTGGGGGATTCAGTCTCAGGCCCAGCCTGCTTTTCGTCAGAGGGCTCAGCAGAGTGTTCGCTCAGGGTTTTGTCTGTGCCGTCCGGGGTGCGTAGGGCGAGCTCCGCATCTGCCCAGCCAACCCCTGCCTGACTGCGTCAGCACCCGCGGGAGCCCACGCGGGTGAATGTGGACACAAGCGGTTTACTGGGTCTGCTATGGACGGATCCCGTTCCTCACCAGTCTTCCAGGGACAACCACTTCAAAACCAAGCACGTGGCCAGATGCCCTGGAAGTCACATGTGCCGTTCATTAGCAAACACATCCCTCATCCATTTGTAGAGAGGTCTAACAAATCAGAGACCCTGCCGAGGGACTTCAAACCAGGAAGGATTTCATTACAGCATTTTAGAAATTAGACGAGAATCATTGTTAGCTTCTCACGTCAGATTCTGATGTGGCGAAATCTAGAATTGATTGGATTTGGGGCCAGGTAGCATTACACTTTCATGAAACTGTGCGGTTCCCCAAGGAGGTAGGCCGAGCGCTAGGTGGTGCACCAGGTGGATGAGGTGTTCTAGTACACTTTTACCATTTTTAATGGGTTTGCCAAAGGGGACAAACAAAACAAAGGGGCACCACTTCCCCACAGTCATCTGGTTTGCTCGTTAACTCTGACTAATTCTTCCTTTGTTTAATTGCACATTGTGCTAAACCACTTCACAAGGATGAGGGTTCTGCTGGTATCATTTCTGAGAGGCAGTGCTCCACACCCTCACTC
>RJWJ010032416.1:0-18206 GCA_004363605.1 Indri indri
GGGGGTGGGGGTGGCGAGGGGGGAGATATAGCAGAAGAGGAAAGTCAAGAGATTCCAGGCAGAAGGATTCAATGCACTGCTGCCAGCTCTGAGACGTACAACCATAAGGAAGGAGATTCTGCCAACAACCTGAATGAGCTTGGAAGTGGTTTCTTCCCAGAGCCTCACAGTAAGAGCCTGGGTGGCTGACAGCTTGATTTCAGTGTTGTGAAATCTGCAGCAGAAAAACCAGCTAAGAAAACCCAGACTTCTGACCTACAGAACTGTGAGATAACAAATTTGTGTGGTAATATGCTAAGGCAGCAATAGAAAACTAACATACTGGCCTAGAATGGAATAGAGCTGGGTTGCCCTACTCTTCCTGGCCAAGCACAGCCCAAATGAGTTGACAGCTAGCCAACTTCAAGATGTGTGAATGTGCCCAGCCAAGATCAACAGGGCCACCTAGGCAACCACCCCAGATGCATGAGTGATACACAATAATTGTATGCCTCTGATGTTTTGGGGTTGTTATGCAACACTGGGTGGAAATGGATGTCCGATATGGAGGCCAAGGCCAGGGATGGCTGGGTAGATGTTATACTTTTAGCATGAAATTCTCCAAGAATAAAGAGTGAGAAAAATCTCCTGTTTGATTAGTTACAATGTTGAATCATAGAGCAAGATTCTAAGGTGGGTTCTAACAGAAATACCCTATTAAGGAAAGGGGATAGATGGTTCATCTGTATTATTGGTTATATATTTGAGAAAATTCTTTGCATCCAAGGGGAGATGGAAAGCACTAGATCTTTACTTCTACTACACACTGTCGTTTGTTCTATTTTCTGAGTGGCCTAGTCAGTGCAAGTGATCTTCACGTTTTGGAAGGTTTGAATTCATAAAAGGGAAACAAAAAGTATCAGCCAAACTGATGCTTTGCCAAACTATTAAGTAAACAAAAAAATCCAAATGAAGCAGTTTAATACTTAGACTTAAACGAGAGAGAAATTCCACAGAGTTAAATAAAGCGTAAAATGGATATTTCTATTAAGGCTATCTTAGCTGAAGCAGCTATTTTTAAAAAAAAAAACAAAATTAATGTAATTCTGGCTTAATTTAGTTTTGTTTTATCAAGTCAGCAGAGTTAATTTTATGTCAATAAAAAAAGAAACTCAAGCTGTGCAAATCATTTTACACTCTATGTGAATTTCTGGAGGAAATACTGAAAGCATATTTAAATTGCACCACAAGAACTGTGAGTACATTTAATTTTACATTAAAAAAGTGTCATTTGTGTTTCTTTGAGAATAAAACAGATCCAAACAAAACAAAACAAACCTTTCTATAATTCAGTGTTTGGGACACAGTGGGTTACTAATTGAAAAAATCCCCTCCCAGGCCAAAATAAACACTGCCTAACATACTGTTTTTCAAATCAATATGAGACTCAGCAAGTCTGGGGTTTGTGCCTACCTGTTTTCTCTCTAGCAGTTTAAGGTAAGCTGTCCACACTGTTTTATGAATGAAAATTTGGTTTCTGGTGGTACAACAGCTTAGATGTTATTGTACACAACTAAAGTGTTAGTTTTGACCTCCTGAGTGATGTAATCTGGTCTTAGAGTTGAAGGCAGCATTCACTGTGAACTTGACCCCATAGGTAAATAATAACTGTTTAAAGAAATTGTGAAGGAGAACTAAATAAATGAGTTATACGATTTGTATACAGCACAACTTTACCTCTGTAGTAGTCTCTAAAAAGAAGAAAACTCAATTAAAGTTAATATACCATATACTTCAGAAAGATGAAATTAAAGCCGGTCATTTGTTTTACAGATTATTTCGATTGATTGAAATTTATCCTGGAGTGTTTTTATAAAGAGGTGGTGTAGCATGAGAGTTGTTGTCTGTTGAATCTACCCATAGTGAACCAATTTTCCTCTTTATGTTGCGAAAGGGAAGAATCGACCTAAGTCTATCCAGAAAGAGTAACTACATCGTTGTCTTTGAGAAGGAAAATAGTATTAAAACATTAATTCTATCAGCAGAATCGGACTGGAAACTTGATAGAAAAATTTGTGCGTGTGTGTGTGTGTGTGTGTGTGTGTGTGTGTGTTTTCCTCAGCATAGAGATGTGCCAGAAAACTCACAAACATGGCTGATACTTCAAACTGACCAAAGGAAGAAAAAAGTTATTTTAAAAAAATGATACTTCCCTGTGTTTCTGTGTGGCATCTCCTCCTACAGCTCTAGCAATCTTGTCATCTGATAGAATCTCTAAATATTTTAAAGTAATTTCCTTTAAAAGTACATGATTTATTTATTTCAAATGAGAATTAGATGATATGTTTTTGACATTATTATTTGCATTTTGAGTTTATTATTCATTCATTCATTGCATTCATTAGGCATTTATTAAGGCATTGCTATATTTAACATATTTGATACCTGCAGCAGACCATTTTTCAACACCCTCCTCCCTGCCACATATTTCAACATTATTTTCTGTAATAATGATAAAGTGAAAGAAACATACATATATAACTAAGATTTGCCTTTCCCAACAAAAATATTATCCCTTGTGGTTTACATTCTGTTTCATTGTTTTAAACTTTAAACATAAATAAAAACTCCAAGTGATCAAATGAAATGATAGAATTGAATTAACCCAAGTTTAATTTCTTTGTCCTCACAATTGTCATGTTATTGTTAATTTCAAATCTAACATTTAAATTCAGAAATCTTAGTACCACAGGGATGAGAGATGCAAAGTGCACCTGAAGTGTGTTTAGGTGATTCCCAACTGCTATGAACTTACTCTAAAAAATGAGCACACATAGCTGAGTCTAAATTTAAAACTAAATAATATTCCATTGATTGCATATACCATATTTTGTTTACCCATTCATCTGTCAATGGATATTTGGGTTGTTTCCACCTTTTGGCTATTGTCAATAATGCTGCTATGAACATTGGTGTATAAATATCTGTTTGAGTCCCTAAAGCAGACCAATTTTTTAGTTTGTTTTATTATTACCTTTAAATCTTTAGAATACTCATGCTATTTTCTTCACTTGTGCAGCATGCATACTTGGTCCCCACAGTATGAGGCACTGTGATACAGGGGAAATAGAACCGTTGTGGTAGGCAGGAGACTCAAATCTTTACACCAACTCTATGGCTGTGTGATCCTGGATGTCACTTACAACTCAGTGTCAGTTTCATTATCTTCAGAATGAGATTGATGAAATCTTCCATACTATGACACTCCAGCTTGTGATTGTACCAGTGCAGGTAACAATAACTAACATCAGTGGAACATAACTCTGTTTATCAAGTACTTTCCACTTCAAGCATCTTTTAATCTTCATAATAATGCTATGAGTTAGGTTTTATGGTTATTCCCATCCCAGGAGGACAGTGATCCTTACCTGTTTTGTTTATTAATGTTCCCTAAGATCCTAGAACATGGCCTGGCTCATAGAAGTCTCAAAATATATATTTGTTGAATGAATGAATTTTTCAGATGATACAAATGGAATTCAGAGAAGTTAATCATTTACCTGGAATCCTTTACTCAGTGAACAGTGACTGTTCTAGAACCTAGTATTCTAATTCCAATTTCTATGCAATTTTACCACTCCATTTTGATGTACACCATTGTGCTCTAGCTGTATGAGCACATGTTTATTAGTGATATATCTTGCTAAGGACTTTCATATTCATTATCTCATCAATTTTTACACCCCTCCTCTGAAGTATAATATATGGCATTCCTGTTTTATAGATGAGGGAACTGAAATTCAGAGAGGTAAAACAGCTTGTCCTAATGGGCAAGTAGCAGAGCTGGGATCTAGATCACAGGCTTCCAACTCCAGAGGGGAAGTCCCATAAAGAAATGATCAGAATAAGCAGATGCTTCTATTTGCCTAAAAGAAATTTAGCCGTAAAACAATTGCAGGATAACTTTAGCAAAGCCATGGAAATACTGAGGAATAAGCAAGATTTTGACAGGAAATGAATGGGTCTAGCTGTTGGGAAACGATAATAAAGGAGACTGGAGCTGCTCCAAAAGTTCAGGGCTGATGCAGTAAGTATTGAGAGGATGGAGGTCGAGAGGGGAGTTTCTTGACTGTTTGAGGCCAGGCCAGCAGTTGCTCTTTGTTTCAGGTGTCTTTACTCAGGTTTACAGAATAAGGCATTAAATTTCATCAATTCCCCAAGATGTAACCAGTCCCTGCAAACAAATACATACTAAAAAAATCATAAGAGAATGACTCAAAAATCAGAGTTATTTCACAGTAGGGAATCCACTTCACCTGAGACCCGTTAGGACCTGGTATGTGATGGAGGTGATTGTGGTAGGGGGGTTGACAAGCATCGACGATGAAGGTTATTTCGGCTCAGGAGAAAAAATAAATCATATGATTTCTTCCCACATGCTAAATCTCATCAGAGAGAATTAATATCCTTTCTGGCTAAAGTAAGCTGATAAATTCCTATTTCAGACTCTAGAGCTATCTATCTAAGGACCTGAAGCCAATCATTTAAAAATATCATCTCCTATAGCCACTACAGGGAAAATACTCACTCCTACCCATCTTTTTAACAACAGAATGGCATCCTCATCTGAACATGTTTTCTTATGTTACAATCTTGAAGTTTATAGTTGTAAAGCCACTTCAGAGCATTGAATTGGGAGTAAAGAGGTTAATGTTTAAATATCAGTTTTGTTAACAATTAGACAGTGAACTTGAGCAAGGCACTTCCATGGATAGGCCTAAATTTCCTCATCCTTATACACCAGTGTTGGAGTAAATGGTAATGAAGATCTTTTTCTGCTCTAATCAATTTTAATATATGGCATGTCCCACAAATCTCCATACAAAGGAAAATTTTGTAAAAATGAATATTTTATAAATAAAGGTACATTTAGCTGCAATTTCCCATTTTCCCTATGTATGCCAACTTTTGGGGACACCCTGTACTTAAAACTGCTATTGGTGCATATTTGTTTTTATAATGGACTACCTATAAATGGATCTCAAATGTATCTTGCCTGCCCAATATGTATTCACTTTGTCACTTGGCTTAGTTGGAAGAGGGGAGGAGACCTAGGGGAATCTCACTATTCCTTATGCAGATTTTTAATAAATCCTCTTGATTTCAACCCAATCAGCCATTCGTGTGTTTTACTGTTCCTGGTGGTTCATCTAAGGCAGACTTTCTGGGGTCCTGAATAGCATCCATCTCCGGCAGTCCTTAGGTGCTTATATTCTATGCCCTGTTAAATGAGATGACATGCCTATCTCTTCTTCCCAGGCTCCTCAAACTGGTAGACATCCATCCCTTGCTCCTTTTCCCCTCCTGTTTTCATTGTCCTTGCTGGTTATATTTTCAGAAACATCTTTACTGTCATTTTAGTGGGGTTCCAGGAAGTAACGGTGAAAAACACATGAATTCAATTTGCCAACTTTAACCAGAAATCACCTTTGTAATATCTGATTAAAGACATAAAATGGAAAAGGTTCGGGGAAATTATTTTGGCAGGTATGTGTGAATAAGGGAGTGGTATAGGTCAGAAACCAGAGACAGAGAATCAAAGAAGTCTGTTTCTGTAAGTGTAATGTAAGGGAATGAGAATAGGGGTTTCCTGATGAGAACAGCTTGAATCAGAAAGTTGTATTTGGAGGAAGAATAAAGTAGGGTTTAAGAACTTTTAAGATGCTGAATAACTATGGTCAAAAGGGAGAGAAATTGAAGTAAGCTCCATGATTTATAATTAGTTCGGTGTTGTTAAGTTAGGGTGCAGACTGTGTTGGTGTTAACTGAAGCCAGGCTGACATGCGTTGTTGAAAAGCTTCACTCTGAAAGGGGGGAAAAAACCACTAGGGCAAGAATTAAAGGCATGAAACTTCAGAGAAGGCATTTACTTTTACTTTGAGGTGGGTGAGACCTGACTTGAGCCTAAAACCAGAGAAGAGATGGAAGATACTGGTATGTGGGAGAAATTGGGTTATGTGTGGAAGGACTCCTGGTTAGCCAACCCAGAGCTCTTTCCAAAGGGGGTACTTTGGTGCAGTGAAGGATGGTTTGCCTACAGGATACATTCTGCATTTGATGGTTGCATGCTTGTAACAGCCTTGACACACAAAAAACCTATGCAAACACTTGTAATAATCTTACTTTTTCCTGGCTGGTTAACTTTAGGTTTGCCATGACAGTTTATCCAAGTCACCTGCCTGCTGCCCCAACAATTAACACCTATTGTTAAAATGATCAGAGCTACCTAATTAGGTGCTTACAATTGGTTATACATCATCTAACCTATATTTCTTGCACATGAACTCTGCTTCTCTATATAGATTTTTGATGGGACATTTACTGATTTTCCTTCATTCTTAATGAATACAAATTCAGGATTTGTGCAATATGTGACATCTATTAACTCATCCCTGAGCACATTAGTTTCAAGGTTATAAGTTCCAACTATTTGCTAAATCCCACTCTCCCATGTTCTGAGTGTTTAACTGATTGCTTTCACAACCCCAACTGGGTTTTCTATAGTTTAGGATCTGCATGTATTTGGCACTTCATTTTGTGTCTAGACAATTCATTCATATCTCAGGCTCTTGCTTCATCATTTTAAAAACCACTTGAAAACTTTTTCATAAAATTATAGCATCTTTTTGTGTGTATGGTTACAGTTACATTTTGGCTGCTTCCAGCTTTGGGGATTACTCCTTTGCCCTTTTCCTGATTCCTGTGAAAGAATATCTTTCTCTTGACATCCATGTATTCTAACTTTAGAGGTGGATTTTTTTATGGCTATGTCTCAGATGTTTCAGTGGGAACAAGGTGTTTTTGGTAGTGTCATTCTTATTATTTTAGGAAACTTCACAGTTTGCAGAATCCTGTTTTGTCAGCTGCTGCTGTGTGGATATTCGCAAGAGCACTGTGTCGGCAGGGTCAGAACATTAGCATACAAAAATTAAGAAATAATAATTTCTGAGGGGAAATTTGAGACATACAAAGTTACTTATTGTGGGAGCTTTTTTTTAAGAATGAAAAAGTATTATCAATCTAGAGAGAATTAAGTACCAAGTGTATAGTAGCAAAAGGTGTTTATAATGCTGACGGGCAAAACATCTACAGTTTGTGATGGAGAGGTTGGGAAGGACAGAAGTGGAAACACGTTGTAGTCAAGGAACTGATTAGGGATGACATAATAAATAAATATAAGGGAGCGTGTATTGTGATTTGAAGTGAATGGATAATTAATACAGATAGGAGACAAGGAAGTAGCTGAGTCAGAGTACAATAGAAATGGGGTGAAATAGGTAACACGTCGATTCATATACTATTACTTTTTTCCCTTGGGATTTTCAAGGAACGAATTTGTTCTTATTGGTGGGTCATTACAGTTGAAAAATATTGAATTCCAGATTGCTTACATAAGGGATAGAAAAGAGAAATATAAATATTTTATCTTCTGAGTTTGAAGGAGACTATATATGGTGTGGTTTGAGAGCAAACCAAAAGACTTCTGGAGGATGTTTTAAAAGTGTATAATTAAAGGAATTTCAAAGTAAGGTTAAATGACCAGACCCTGAGGGATTCATCATTTTCCAAGTTTTCTGTCAATGAAGAGGTCTTGAATAATTTATTTTTAATGTACGTGATATTTTGAAAAATGGTGTCCATGAAGCAAAAATGTTATGAAGTAATAATTCATGTCTTTCCTCTTTATATTAAAATCTATGGACATAAAAAACAGCAGTCAGAATTACTAATGACGATGAGGGAAACTGAATAGCTACCTTGGGGTAATATATTATAGCTGATGGTGGTTTTAGTCAGTTTGTACACCCCAATCTTGGAAAAATTAGCAATTTTCATTAAGTTCTCTAAAATACTGAAAATAAATTCTCAGACCCCTATGCATCCTTAAAGCCATCTAGATATCTGAGCAGCCAGGCTTGGATACACAGCCTTTCCATGCTGCACTAGATGGAAAGGATGCTTTGAAAGTGACGTGAAATTTAAAGATGAAAATAAAAAATCTCTCCTGTATTTCTGATCGTAAGTAGTTAGAGTTTTTTTAAAGGAAATCTTTCAAACAGAAGCTTGGAAGAAATCTGAGTTGTTGGCCATATTTCTTACCTAAAAACCTACAAAAGCTCAGTAGGTTTAATTTTTTTCCTCTTAACCTAACTTTGAGAGTGTGTGTGCTCTGAGAAGGTTTTTGAAGCACCTGATTCTTCTTGCAAGGTTCATTTTTATAAAGTACCCTGTCAGTTAAGCTAGAGGTACTGAAGAAAAGAAGTGGAAAAATATTATTTTTGCCTGATAATAAAATGATGCTGTTGACTATGTTGAGCTTAAAAAAATTATAATAATGCTAGTGGATCAGAAATCACAGATATATGGAGGAATCAAGGGAAAGAAGCCATCAGATGTAATTTAAAAGGCAACTGGATTGGCAGATGAAAGTAGATGTTCAGAAAAATGGTGATTAAAAAAGACTACCTGCTATATAAGTAGACCCTGCAGTATCTTATTTTAGTCCTGCCGTAACACAGTGAGTATATGTGTGTGTGCTTAACGACATGAAATAAATGGACAAAATAAGCTTTATTATAGTCTAAGAAAGCAAAGTAATAACAATATATGGTTCCTTTCAAGTGAAAAGTTATTTAAACAAAAGGATAAAAGAAATCTGTAAAAATTAGGCTTAATAAAGTACAGTCTTCCAGAAGAAATAGACTTGGAACACTTATAAATGATTACATATTGGGATTGAAGAATGTCATGGTTCCCTTAGCTAATTTTAGCCATTTAGTTCATAGTTGTTAATAACTTCCTGCTTTTGATACTAAGGCTACAGACTTCATTTCTCACCCAGGCCAGTTAGCTTAATATTTAATAAACAGCTTTGTAGGAGCCTAAATATCATTGTAGGATGGCTCCATGCTATAGCCAGACGTGAGCTCTGGGTAACAAGATGTGACCACCCCACACAAACAACTCAGAATATCTGCCCTGCTGATATATCTTGGCACAGTTGAAACTGTTGAGTGTAGACAATGACTCTGTCATAAATGTAAGAGTATGGCACCTCTCTTTTCTATTCCTTATGTAAGAAGGCCTGTCTTTGGATAATGGTGCATATAAAATTCCATTGCAATATGTATATTTTTTGTCAAGAAATTACTTTCTACAGAGTATATATAACTTGCAGCAGAAGTAGACAGTGCTGAGCTTTGGTAAAACACCCTTCTATAATAGGTGTTCCTTGCTTATTTGATTAGTTTGTCATTGCAACTGTCAATTAAAGTCCAAATTATACGTATCTCCCTGTATCTATCTCTCATAAGCACAGGGCTTTATAATGAATCACTAAACCTCCACAAAAGATGGAGGGCTGTAGAAGCTTCCTATACAATTAATGTAAGCATGCACAGAGGTACATTTTATCAGTACCAAAGGAGTGTCAGTCTCTGAAAAGTCTAGTGTTAAGTTCAGAGTCCTCAACACCTGCATTTCTAGTGTTCCAGCTATTGTGAAGATGTGTATTTATAAAATTTAAGATTATTCAGCTTCAACATTCTTAAAAACCATGGAACAGTTGTGGCTTCTCAGCTCTTTGACCTTCTTTAATCTTGACAATATCCGTACCGCACCTCTCTGCTTCAGGATGAGGAATAGCTTTACAGAGCTTGAATTTTACCTAAGAAGAGACCCCATATTAAACAAAAATGAAAGACCCTACATCTCCTGTCTGTTCCTTGCCTGTTCTCATGCTGGTTTAATATGCTTTTTCCTACATGGAGTCATTCGTTCCTGTCTCCCCAGGAGCACATGCTCTCAGCTAGGAGTTCTGAGAGCTTCATTTAATAATCCTAAATTGGGTGGCATCCAGGTGTGTAATGACCATTCATTCAGTTATCTTTGTCTTTTCTATAGCAAGAACTTTGTAATGAAACGTCTGTATTTCTGAAAAAAAGAATGGGAGAGAGGTAGAAAATAATCTCTTCTTGCAGTTGTGGTATACTTTATGTGGTATACTTTATACTTCCTAGCTACTTGGAAGGCTGAAGCTGGGGCAGAAAGATCACTTGAGTCCATAAGTTTGAGGACAGCCTGGGCAACATAGCAAGGCCAGGTCTCTAAAAAAGAAAAATTCTGCTCCCCCCCCCCCCAACCCCGAATTAGGTTGCTTTGTCAACCTCTGTTAATTTTGCTTCCTTTCTCAATTTTTTACCATGGACAACTCTTGAATTTTATGGCTCACATGTTTCATTTTTTGTGGTTCTCTCCACAGTTCTATGGAATCAACAAACAATTATTATTGACACTATTTTATGTGATAAAGGAATCACCACTTGGAGACCCACCTAAATTAATAAGTAATAAAAGCAAGAACTTATAACTAAAGTCCTTTTCTTTTTCTATGCTATACCTATGAACCATCTTACAAATGTTGATTTCCTAGGAACATTTTTATGTTCCTTTAAATAGGACACCTGCAAACACCACTGATAAGAAAGTGTAATCACTTTAAGAAGGGAGAGGAGAATGGATCCAGAAGCCATTTCCCATAATCTCCTATTAGGGATCATGCTGGGCTGAAAAGGCGAGGGCTGCAATTACACTTCTGCAGGAACTGTCACATTTTCAAGTGTTAATTACCTCAGTGTTCCTGAGGCCCTGAGTTATTGCTCAGCACAAGTGAAGCTGTAAAGGGTAGACAATGATGCAGCCATATATTTAAGAGTATAAGGTGTTGTCTTTGGATAGTAATACAGATAAAATCCCATTGCAGTTTGTACATTGTTTAGGTTGTTAAGAAATTACTTTCTACATAGTATAATTTTCTGTTTGCCTGTTAGCAGCAGCAGAAAATATCTATAATTATTTTTTAGGTTCCTAATAAGGATAAGGAATGGAGGAAGGTAGAAGGGACATGGAAAGCAGGTATTCGTATATGTACCTGTAGTGAATAAATGCCTAACAAATAAACAAGACCTAGAGTATAAGCAATGACAAGAAGGTCTTAGAAGTACGACATCCACTTGGATGCTTCAAAGTACGTCTAGCATTTTAAATTCAAAATATTGCTGACTTTGTCCTCCATTGAGTGTTTTATGGCACTGGGGACATCAAGCATGGCCTTTCAGTGAGACTTAGCCCAACGCAGTATAGCTTCCCTGGCACAGGGCAGATGCTATAGACTGTATCCTAGTGAGTGGCATATTCAAGGACATGTTGCTTCTTCATCTCAGGGATCTTAAAGTCCAGAGAACTTTATACTGTTTGTTGCACTATTTGATTTTTTAAATTGTAGGCTGAAGGGTTATATCAACCACGTGAACTTCATATGTAAATAAAAGGAGAAATTGAGATCATGAGATCTCAGTTTCTGAGATGATAAATATACACTCGTATTTAGGGATAACACTGAAATGACACATTGGCCATATGCAGACATAAGTCATGATGAATAATGACCTTTCATCCTTGTGCTACATCACAGTGGTCACTCACCATCTCTTCTCTCATCTGGCATCTTGAGCTATAGTCATCTCAATGAACAGGATGTTTGAAGGGTGCAAAATGGGCTGCAGACAACTGTCCCCAGCATACAACCCACATCTTGTCAGCACTGCCATCAGCACTAGCAAAAAGAGCACAGCATTTAGATCAAACTGATTTTTTGGAATAATGAGTTTTTCATTGGGAAATCGGGAATGAAGATAACTAGAATTTTTAATCTCATATTAAGATAGATAGCATAATTCTTTTCTAAAAATGGTTTGAAGATAACAACCCAGTAGTGGCTTTAAAACTATCTACTGGTCAAACAGGTGGTATAATCTTTATTATTCTTATCTTAGTAAAAGTCATAATTCGCCAAAAAAGCGTGAGCACCTGTTCTCCTTTGTCACTCTTTCCTTTCCTTACATTTATATAAATGTAATGCTTTTCAAAACACTTTCACTATAGTATTTTATTTTATTCAAAGGGATGTTTTCCAGCTCTTAAAAAGAACAGCAGCAACAAATCCTTTCACACACAAATAAGTAACTTCTGAAAGGGAAAAGACTACTAAATCCAGTTGAAACTATCTAAAAATGAGGATTGCAAGTTCTGTGTGCCAGGTGACAGAGTGGTTCTTTAGATCCCTGCTGCTGTACTTTACAAATAGTTCTGTTTTAGGCACTGTTTAAGTCATTTACATGAGTTTTAAGTCATTTCATCATCAAAACAACATTATGAAGTAGGTGGCATAATAGTCTTTATTGTGTAGAGGAAGAAACTGAGGCTCAGAGAAGTTACTTAACTTGCCTAAGTTATTCAGGTAGTAAGCTAGAACTTTAACCCAAGGGATTTGTCACTTGAGTCTGCATTTTTATTAATAGCTTATCAATAAAATTTGATTTGGAATAGAGGAAGAATTCATCCTCAAAAAACCAACTCACATACTGAAAGTATACTTGTTCTCATCTAACTTTAATCTTTCTTCCCAGTCCTCTCTTTTCTCAGCACCACTGTTGAATGTTAATGAGCCTATTATTTTATCCAACCTCAGCCAGTCATTTGGGGGTAATTAATCTGGGTTTTATACATCCAGTCTTTCTTTTAATGAGTAAACTTTGAGCAAAGCATATTTCCACCACTGGGTATTTGCTTTTACTTGTAGAGGCAAATGAACAGCATATAATTGATTCCTGTTTTTCTGTCCTTGTTATTGGATTCAGTAGCAAGGAGGAATGGGGAAATTGTGAATCAGAGCATAACAATTCATTTTAGCAACGAGTTGTGGGAAACCAGAAACACATAGACAACCTATCAACAAAAGATAAACAGAGCCTGTGATTTGCACAGCTGATGTGTGTGCAATAGTCATTCTATGGCACAGTCAGTGGCATTCAAATAGGAAACTGTTAGTAAGCCACATTTGTTCTTTCAAGGATGACCAGCGTAAGTATTAAGTATAAAAACAGAATCAAGCTAGGCATGGTGGCATGTGCCTGAAATCCTAGCTACTTGGAAGACTGAAGCTGAGGCAGAAGGATTGCTTGAGCCCAGGAGTTTGAGACCAGCCTAGGCAACATAGCAAGACCAGGTCTCTAAAAAAAAAGAAAAATCCCCCCCTCCCCCGAATTAGGTTGGTTTGTCAACCTCTGTTAGTTTTGCTTCCTTTCTCAATTTTTTACCATGGACAACTCTTGAGTTTTATCTCATAATTTAGCCGGTTGTCATTCCCCAATGTTCTGTACATTCTCAGGAGATTTTTAAGACACTTGAATATTTTAAAGGTGATAAATGTAGTAAATAAGTAAACAGTGTACCATTCTAGAGTATAAGACCTCAGAGTATCAGAATAGCTTGCGGTACAGAATTGCTCAAAGAGTGTATTAGGATTTTCTAGAGAAACAGAACCTATATGTATATACATATATATATATATATTAATCTATATGTATGTCTATATGTACATGTATGGTTGTTTGTTTATTATATAAAGAATTGGCTTATTCAGTTACGGAGGCTGAGAAATCCACAATCTGTAGTTGGCAAGCTGGAGACCCTGGAGAGATGTGCTGCGGTTCCACCCTGAGTGTGAAGGCCTGAGAAGCAAAAGATCCAAAGGTGTGAGTTCCAGTTCAAGTCTGAAGGCCTGATGATCAGGAGAGCCAATGATATATGGCCCAGTCTGGGGGCAGCAGACTGATGACTGTGTTCGGGCAGTCGGAGAGCAAAATCTCCCTTCTCCTGCCTTTGTGTTTTATTCCAGCCCTCCCTGGAGTGCATGATGTCCACCCACATTGGGGAGGACAGTCTGCTTGACTCAGATTCCTGATTCAAATGCTAATGTCACCCAGAGACACACTCACAGAAAAACCCAGAAATCACTTTTAACAAAATAGCTAGGCCCCTCATGACCCAGTCAAGTTGACACATAAAATAAATCATCACAAGTGGGTATGGCTTGGGCTTAGGGAAGAGAAGTGCTCAACTTTTGACTAAGCCTTTAGGAAAATTTACACTACAGGGCTTAGCACTTCCAATCCCATTTGTGATGTGCTGTGTTTTGAATCACGGCGGTCATATTACAATTCCCTATGGATTAAACTGTGTGTGTGTGTGTGCACGCATGTGTGTATGTACACCCAGCTTTGCTTCCAAGTTTCCATCTTCAGCCATCGGGGGATGTTGGTGGAGGGCTAGAGGGAGGAGCTGGTGGAGGGAGAGGCAAGCCCATGATGGCCTATGGCTTTTACACTCCTGTTGTAATCTTTGCATGTTACATATAAGGAAGTGCAACACGATAGAATGGAAATTGCAAAAGCTTTGGAGCCAGACAGTCGACTACAACTCAGCCGTTTACTCCTCGCCTATCACTGGACAAACTTCTTTTTCTTTCTAAGTCTTATTTCACTCATTGTGAAATGGGAATGATATCATCTAATTTGCAGTATTATTGTAGGGATTAAATGAGATCGTATATTTAAAGGGATAAACCAGAGCCTGGTACATGACAGGTACAAGATTAGCAGAAGCAAATATTAGCATTTTAAAATTATACCTATTAAGCAGTAGTTTACCAATTGATACTTTGACAGAACTAATTGAATTAAGTAAAAAAAAATCAAATCTGATTGATTTCCAAATTTAACCGATTCCCTCTCCCTGCAACAGATTTAAATTTTTTATTTAACTAGTAATTATTTCAATTTCTTACTGACTCAGCCTTAATACAGTACAAGTGTTCTTATAGTTACCTCACCACAGGAGTATATCAGCATGCAAAAACCTGGTTTCAAAAGTATTGGCTAAAAGGGTTTATTTTTTCATATGTATTTATAACGAACCTTCTAAATAAGAAAGGGAGAACATATCCTTGGCAGCATATAAATTAATACCAAGACTAAACGCAGATGTCTTACCTCCCCATCTTTTATTTCTACCAAAGCAGAACATAGGAAAATTGGTAAAAATTATAGAATGAAGTGATTAGGAAAAAAAGAGTGGGGTTTCCTCCCCAGGATTATTCAGAAATATGAAATACTCTTCTTACCTGCAGCACGCATGTGTTTTTAAAGTACAAAATACACGTGGAAGCATATACACTCAAAAGATCTAGTTTATGAGTAATTCAAAGCAATCAGACAAGTATCTGTGTATCTGTGTTGTATGGAATTCACCGCACAAGTAATGATTGTACTTAGTGTCAGCTCATTAAGAAACATCTGCCTTCGAAACTGCCACCAGACTAAATTATGTTTTTGTCTTAGAGGATATCTTCAGTGTAGATAAATAATACATGTTAAGAGATTTTATGAGTTAACTTAAAATGTGTCCCTTTTTTCAATTCTGTTGAAAACATTTATTGTTCAACAGCATTTGATTCAATTTCAGTTTATTAATATCATCCAATTCCTGACTTTATATTCTCATCTACAAAGCCAGTCAAAACCATTTTTTATCAGGATGTCCTAAAAATACTTATTTAAAAAATTACTTTTCAGCTTTTTCTAAATTCGTTTTCTTAGTACCTTTTAATAGTCTCTATAAAGTGGCTTTGAGAACTATTTAATCTAAAGTTTAGAGTGTCATTTATCAAACTTTGTAAAATGATTGGAAAAAACATCTCCAAAAACTGCTATCATATCGTTTGTGACTGACTGGGGCCCACATTTACATTAAAATAGTATTTTGTGAACCAGACAAAATATTTTCCTTTATTCTTTTGTTTCAAAGACTACACTAATAAATCGGTAAATGAAGAGATTGTTTTAACTTCACTACATTTGTCTACAACTTTGTTACTATTGGTAAAAATCATATAGAAAGCAAATGGATTTATTAAAAGCACATGAATATGTGTATTATGGCATTATGAATTATTTAATAATAGCTACAGTTATTTCAGATATGATAGAAAAATGTATATCTTGGAAAAATTCCCAGATGGAAATTTTATAAAGGGATATTAAAGAAAAGAAGATCTGCCTGGGCTCAGGTTGAGGACATAGAATAATTGATGGGAATAAAAAAGAGCAGGGGGAAGGAGTTTTCTTGGGTTGGCCTGAGGTCTAAAAGAAGAAGAACATGTAGGCAGAGTCCAGGTAAAGTGGCCAGAAAAGTGAGAAGAGCTGGTTTGGAATGTGGGCTCTGTCCCTCATTAGTTGGATGGCCATGGGCCTGTGCTTTAGTTTTACTGGCCCTCAGTTTATTTGCCAATGAAGAGAGAAGATTTGACATCTCCAGTGTTCTTCCCACCACTACAGTTTGTATGCCATTATTTGTCCATTACTAGAAGCTTTCCAACCTCCAAAGTAGGCCAAATTATGCATCATTGCCCCTACAATTCTGTTAGGACAAAAGACGGGATTATTTTTCCAGACATTCTAACGGTTCCTCAATTGCAGTTTGCGTATCACCGCTAGAATTGTCTGTTTTACGCTACCACTGCTTTTCATAACTTATGAGGTGTTGTTTTCAAGGACAATTTTGGTATTTAAATGACCTTATTTCCCAGAGAATGTATTATTCAGATATTGCCATCATCAAAATTACAGAATCATGGAATATTAGTGTATAAAAGGCCCTTGGAGGAAACTGTTGTCTAGAGGGATTTTATTTTTTTAAATTTTTGATCGACACTTATTCAATGTGATAAAAGCTCCAAAATAAGAATAGCTAAACAATCACTGAGTTGAAAATGGAAGTGTCAGTTTAGATACAATCTACTAATTAAGCTGATTGTTAGTGGAGAGTAGCCAGTCATAATTGTCAGCAGCTCTACTTTTAACATGAGACTTGTCCTATGCTCTTAGAGAACATATTTAATACTTTAAGGAAACAGTTTCTGTACATATTTAAGATTGACTTTATCAAAATGAAACAATGAAGTTCACATTTCTATACCCCCCTTCAGCTTCATAACCATCATCCTCATCACTGCTAATACTGATTAAGTCCTTACCATGTAACAGTGTCTTGGGTCAGCCTTCCCCAAAAGTAGACTCTAAGATGAAGATTTGTGTGCAAGAAGTTTCATGGGAGATGCTCTTGTGATTGACACCTGAGAGTGAGGAGAGCAGGACTGGGCAGAAGAAGTTGGGCTCCAAGTAGTTGTAGGAGAGGTCTCTGTCTCTCCCATAGGCAGCTCTGGGCCTGGCTTTTTAGAGTTGTCCTGAAGGGTCTGTGACTTTATTCCCTCACTGATCAAGTATTGGATGTATAATCGCCGTAATAACACTATAGCTAAAATGATTATCCCATTATTACCATGAGGAACTAAAGGCTTATATAATTAACTTACTCAAGGTCACATGGCAGTACACAGGTGTCTCCAAATTCTTAGAATTCTCTGACCAAAGTCTGAGCTCTTCTGTCTGTCTTCTAAAGATGTGACTATCCAGATAATGGTCCAATGTTCCCTTGAAATTATAATGCTATCTTTTTTTATTTTTAAATTTTTCTATCTATTTTTCTTTAATAATTTTTTTATTTCTGCATATTATGGGGGTACAAATGTTTAGGTTACAAATATTTCCCTGTCCCACCCAAGTCAGAGCTTCAAGCGTGTCCATCCCCCAGACAGTGCACACCGCACCCATTACGTGTATATGTACCCATCCACCCTTCCCCCTCCCATCTGCCCGACGCCTGATGAATGTTATTACTATATATGCATTTAAGTGTTGGTCAGTTAATACCAATTTGATGGTGTGTACATGTGGTGCTTGTTTTTCCATTCTCGGGATACTTCACGTAATAGAATGGGCTCCAGCTCTATCCAGGAGAATACAAGAGGTGCTAGGTCACCATTGTTTTTTATGGCTGAGTAGAACTCCATGGTATACATATACCACATTTTATTAATCCACTCATGTATTAATGGGCACTTGGGTTGTTTACACATCTTTGCAATTGCACTGCTATAAACATTCAAGTGCAGAAGTCTTTTTTATGGAATGTCTTTTGTTCTTTCAGGTAGATGCCAAGTAATGGGATTGTTGGATCAAATGGTAGTTCTACTTGTAGCTCTTTGAGTTATCTCCATATTGCCTTCCACAGAGGTTGCACTAGTTTGCAGTCCCACCAGCAGTGTATCAGTGTTCCTACCTCTCCACATCCACACCAACATTTATTGCTTCAGGACTTTTTCATAAAGGCCATTCTCACTGGGGATAAGTGATATTTCATTGTTTTTT
>RJWJ010032417.1:0-18531 GCA_004363605.1 Indri indri
CCTTCATTCTATAAACCTTTTTATTAATGCTTGCACTGGACCAGGATTCTTCACCCTCTACATCTATAATCCATTCCCTAAAGTTAACTGTGTCATAATCATACTGTCTAGATAGCTACTGATATTTTTTAATTTAAAAAATATTTTAAAATTTTAACTGATTTAAAATACAGCATTGAATTCAAATTTGAAAAAAAAAAGGAAAACTAGTAATTCCAGCAACCTCTGGCTTTTTAATAATGTATTAGAAAATTTGCCTCTTTCATAAAAGCCTGCACCTCAGTCTATTCATATAAGACAAATCATTCTTTCTCTTTTTTTTCTCCAAAAGATTTAGTTTTTAAAAGGGGAATGGGATTGGGAGAAAGAAAATACAGGGCATGAGAGAAGAAATACACTTGTGAGTTGTCTTACTAATTACTGGGAAACAAGTACAGAGGATGGATGTATAAAACAATGCAGTAAAAGCTTAAAAATGAAAGTACTCCTGGGAATCAAGGACTATTTCTTATAAATTCTAATCTTGTTTTACAATGCCTAGAACGGTTGTGGCCACAGAGATATTCATTACCTGGGAAAAAGGATGACAGGAGAGGCAGAGTAGATGGGAATATTAGCAGCCTCTTAGTGGAGGTTTTTCCAGGTTCTTGGTGATGGTTGGGAGAAAAGAATTTCAGGATGCACCATGTAAGCCAAGCAAGTGATAGCTTTTTTCATTGAAAGCAGTGGCCAGCCATGGTGGCTCATGCCTGTAATCCTAGCACTCTGGGAGGCCCAGGCTGGAGGATTGCTTGAGGTCAGGAGTTCGAGACCAGCCTGAGCAAGAGCAAGACCCTGTCTCTACTAAAATTAGAAAAATTAACTGGGTGTTGTGGTGCACACCTGTAGTCCTAGCTACTTGGGAGGCTGAGGGAGGAGGATTGCTTGAGCCCAGGAGTTTGAGGTTGCCATGAGCTAGGCTGATGCCATGGTACTCTAGCCAGGGTGACAGAATGAGACTCTGTCTCAAAAAAAAAAAAAAAAAAAAAAAAAAAAAAAAAAAAGAAAAAGAAAAAGAAAGAAAAAAAGAAAGCAAAAATACACACTTGAGAAAGAGAGCAGGCAGGCTCAAAAAGGACAGCTTTTGAAGTCTTACTAATTAAGAGGAGGAATATACAAGGCTAAAGTGTTGGCTTTTACTAAGAATTTGGGTAGTAATTTCTAGAATTGGATTCCCTCCCATTTTTATACTTCATATGGTTGTCTCAGAACTGTCATGGTGATTTCAAGGCAGGAGAAATTTTAAAACCACAATGTAAATGATGTTGTAATTAGCCAAAGTTCGTGTAAGGTGATAGAGATAGCTGACAAGCTGGTTGAAGCCAGTTTTTGTCTGTGGTTATCAGCCACTTTAGTTGGCTTCTGCCTGAGGATTATTTATTTCAACACCTGCACCCAATCTTAAAGCCCGTGCATCCAGTCTCAGCCCTGTGTCCTAGTCTCCTACTCTAACAGGAAAAGGATGCAGGAATGAGGTACTGAGGATGGATGAGGAAGAAAGCTGTGCTGGTTGGGAGCGGGGGATGAGATAAGTATGGAAAGAGCTGCCTTGCACCCAGGCAGTCCAGTGAAGACGCTTAAATACTGCAGGGGTGTGAATAGTGTTCTTTTAGTTTCTCTTATTACCATGTTTATTCATTTTTGGAAATTTCCTTTTAAAAGAGTGAATTTAATTGGAGGGAAGTGCACCTTAGTATGCCGATAGCATTTGGGTTTGTGAAATAGGCCTATGGATGACCTATACACATTTATATACCCATAAATATAGTTCACTGTTTGACATATTTCTTATTTCAAGATCATGAATGACATTTTAAAAATTAAAGAAAAATTTACATCTGAAATGTTAGCAATGTTGCTTCGACTAACTAAATAAATTACATTTGAAATAATTGAGATGCAATGTTCAAAATTTTACCTGTGGTTAAAGCAATAGTGTGATATATGATTACATTTGAAGGAAGATGTACCTTTTGAATTCAAATTCAACACAATAAAAGTTCCTCTCTAATTTTCTATTTTTGATAATAGGACATCTCCAAGTTTGCAGAGAAAGACAATATAGTTCTTGGAGAAGGTGGAATCACACTGAGTGGAGGTCAACGAGCAAGAATTTCTTTAGCAAGGTGAATAATGGATTATTGGTGCAGTAAGCATTTGCTGTAAATATCATTCATGTAAAAAATTATAGATATTTCTCTATTGCTTTATACTGTGTTTCTGGAATTAAAAAATTCCTGGGATTTTATTGCTAATGAGTTAAGAATCACCTTTAATAACTATAGATAATGATATAGCATTCAGACTTGATGGCTTTTTCAAAGTTTGTGCCCTTATTTTGGTGTGTGTATACTTGTTTGCTTTATGGTGTGGTTTACTACAGAGTGGAAAACTCGGGGATTCTGCATAGTACAAGGAAAGAGAAGATGTAAATTTCTGCTAATTCCGTGATGTATTCTCCCCTCTTCCCTCAATGTACATACCTGCTTTTGACTTCTGTTTATTAGATAAACATACACTTCCAAATTTTTCAGCAAGATAATTTTTGTAACAAAAAATACAAAGGCAAATGATGTCACATCCTTAAAGTCTATAATCTTTAAAGTAGAATAAATAGGACAAGAGCATCTAATATTGGGAGGGTAAGAGGTGCCTGGGTAGAGGCACTTTTGGTCCAAACATTTAGAAGCTGTCAAATAGAAGTACGTATAGTTAAGTTACATCAAAAAGAGAACTTCATGGTTAAACTGTAACTTTCAGTTTAAAAAATTATTGGTGACATGGGATGTCAAATGTCCTTCAAATTTTGTTCGAACAAAATTATTCTCACTTTGTTACCAAAGTTGTTAATAAGGAATAACATTGACTCATTGATGTTTTGGTTCCATTCCCTTACTGTCTCCTGCTCCCAAAAGCTGAGACAGAAAAACACGAGCTGAGCACCTGCAATTGCCTGTTCTGTGTATGTGTGTGTGTGTGTGTGTGTGTGTGTGTATGTGTATAATCTCAATCCCCACACAACCCTGCAAAGTAAGAATTGTTCCCCTCACTTTACAGAAGAGATCATAAGCTAACTGAGGCTGTTAAATGTTAACTTGCCAAAAGCCACAGAAGGAAATGGTAGAGTTAAAATTAGAACCAGGTCATTTTGACTTTTTTATACTAAGCCATGCCTTGATCTTGCAGATCACTCTGTGAAGTAATAATTCAATAGATATGGATAATTTGCAGATAAGGTAATGACTTCTAAATAAATGGAAGTTGGTTATTTTACCCATGAGCCAAAGTAAGACTTATCTTAAGTATTCCATTTCATATTTAAATAAGATATAGTGTATGGCTTGTAGACATCCAGCATAGAATTGAGCTTTTATTTAACAGTTTAAGATTTGGTTTTATTGTAAGATGTACACAGCTGGAAGTTCTACTGAAAATAATTGTCTATTCTTATTCTGATCAGAATGTGTAGTGTGTTGTCCAGTTTGGTATGATGAATATATTATTTCTAATTTCATAAGAAACTAGTCCTAGATGCGAGGGAGAGAGATAAGTAAGAACTAGGTGCAGGGGAAGAAAGAACTTGAGGGTATATTTTCATGGAGTTCTGTATCTAGCTCTTACATGTCTTCAAAAATAATTTATACCATAAGCGATCTTTTAGACTTTGACTTTTTGCCATTTCTGTTTTTTTAAATTACTTCTCTTAATTATGTGCTAATTGATTACAGTTTTTTTTTCTAACAAAAGTACCAAGAATTACATACATAAACACAGAATCCTATGTAGTTGGGATTGGAGTAGGGTTGCTAACAATCATACCTGAAACATTTAAATGATGTAAAGAAATTATCTCATTTCCATTAATATGGAAACTATATCCTCATCTTATTACTGTTATCAACTCAATATAGATTTTATTTGATTATAAGATTTTATTTTTTAACTAAAAAAGTAAAATAATATGGGCATAAGTTTTATTGTGAATTATACATACTTTCCTTGTTTGGAACTTTTATGAATATGGTACAGAGACAAACCATAAGAAACAAAATGCAATATCAATTATAGAGTTCTGGCATTTGTTGTTACAGTTGTTAACATTTTGAAAAACATTTAAAAATACTTTCACATAAATGCTGCAATTTATTAGCTGTCTCTGACATTTCACAGTTTGAAATAGTCTATTTCCTTCTTTGTTTCCTCACGAAATGCAAGATCGTTGAGGGCGGAGACCATGTAATTTTTGCTATTATATTGCCAGCACATAGCATGGTGCTTGGCTCTAAATAGAGACTATTGTTAAAACGTTTTCTTTTCTTTTTTTTTAATGTAATATTTTAAAGTATATGATATGGTGCAATTCAATTTGCAATTTTTGCTAGCTTATGCTGCTTACAATTAGAGAGACCACTTCAGCAGTTTTTGGAGTGTTGTGGAAGCCATAGAAATCATCCACGACTTATCTCTTTATTTCTCATTTAAAATCGTCTACACTACTAAAGACACACGTATAACAGAAGTTTCTAATAGTACTACTTCTGCAGTATGTTTAGAATAGGGTTATGGATACAGCATGGATGTGGTGACCATACTGCATGTAGTGAGTTGTTTAAAAAACTCATCTACACTAAATGACGGTAAATAGTGAGGAAATCTAATTTAATTTCCATTTTCTTTTCAGAGCAGTATATAAAGATGCTGATTTGTACCTATTAGACTCTCCTTTTGGATACCTAGATGTTTTAACAGAAAAAGAAATATTTGAAAGGTATGTTCTTTGAATAACTTACGATGCTCATGCTAAAAGACAAGATAGAATGACTGTACCCTCACAGACTGCACATTACCTCTTGAGAAGTATGTCCACTCTTGTTGGGACTCAGTGTAGCAGAATGTAACACGGTACCTACTCAAATTGGACCTGCCCTTCAAGGCCAAGATTTAGGATCACTTCCTTTAAAACCTTTCCTGGCTACCTCATGCTAGACCAATTTCTTCCATGGCTATGCTGTTATACCAATCACTATCTATGTAGTTTTTACAGTCTTATTGCCTTGTGACCTATATTATTTTCACTGGTTATACTTAAATTTTTGAAACTTTGTGTTAGTATTTTCTTCTATCTCCTCCTTAGATAATAAACTTCTTAAGGAACTACACATGCTAAATGTTTTCATGGTTTAATGTAGGTGAATGCTGAGATGACTCATCTCCCTCAACAACTCTGTGGAATCCTCCTCAGTCATACACAGCTCAGGATTCACATTTTCTTGGAGCTTCCGTTAGGGCTCAATGCCTGTGAAGTTCCTAAGAGAAACAGTTAATTATTATGATTTGATTTCAAAGTTTCAAAATTATTTCATGGACTGTAAAGTAGTTTACTAGGAGAATAGTCATTATACGCTCCTGGAAATAAAGATTTTAAGCAACAAGGATATAAACATATATATGTCTAAAATTCTAGAAACGCCTTTCCTAGAATTTAGTTACATCTAATACCCAAGATGCTATTTTTATAAACCTGTGACCGTGATAAGTAACTTCTTAGCAATATGAACTTTGCTATGCTTATATGGTTGTGCTAGTATGTTACAGGTGAGATCCCCAACCCCTGGGCCGAGGACTAGTACCAGTTCGTGGCGTGTTAGGAGCTGGGCCACACAGCAGGAGGTGACTGGTGGGAAGGGAGCAAAGCTTCATCTGTATTTACAGTCACTCCTCATTGCTTGCATCACTGTATGAGCTCTGTCTCCTGTCAAATCAGCAGTGGCATTAGATTCTCAAAGCAGCTGGAACCCTACTATAAACTGCTCATTCAAGGGATCTAGGTTGCGCGCCCCTTATGAGAATCTAATGCCTGATGATCTGAGGTGGAGCTGAGGTGGTGATGCTAGTGCTGGAGAGTGGCTGCAAATACAGATTATCATTAGTAGAGAGGTTTAACTGCACAATAAATGTAATGTGCTTAAATCATCCCAAAACCATTCCCCCACCCCCTGTGGAAAAATTATCTTCCACGAAACCAGTCCCTGGTGCCAAAAAGGTTGGGGACTGCTGTGAGTATAATCTAGAATGGTGCCTCTTTCTATAAAATATATAATGTTTTAATGCCTAAAAAAATCTAATCTCCCTTACATGGTTCTAGTCATGATTTATTTCTAGACTAGAGGAAAATTTTGTTAAAGGAGGGTCAAATTGATTATCCAGTTCTCAGTTGTAGTAGTTTTGTTTTCTGTTTTAACAAATCAGATTAGTCTTAATATAGGCTTTTGAGAACTAAATTGGTAGTCAACCTAAAATGTAAAAGGAAATTAATAGAAAATTTAAAGAACAAGAAAACTCTGACATTTAAATACATGCGGAAACATAGACCTCTAGAGACCTTAAATATCA
This sequence comes from Indri indri, assembly GCA_004363605.1. Taxonomy (NCBI): domain Eukaryota; kingdom Metazoa; phylum Chordata; class Mammalia; order Primates; family Indriidae; genus Indri; species Indri indri. Next base: position 6,433 of record RJWJ010032417.1, read on the forward strand.
TCTAACAGTTCCCTAATTATCTAGATGAATAAACCAGGACCCAGAGGGTAAACAGTTTGCTCAAAGTCAAATATCTACTTAACATCAGAAATTTAATTTCATTCTAGGTCTGTTAACACTCAACTTTACAAGATAGCACGCTATTTCACGCTATAATAATTCATGACATACCAAATTAATTACTATAGAGTATTTACTTGAATCATTTTAAGTATAATAAAATTATATGATAGAGATTTTATGCAATAAAATATTACTAAAATGCCAACATGTAACACATAACAAAGTATTAATAAAATTAATATTTTATTTCTATCTTTTTATATTCTTAAAGCTGTGTCTGTAAACTGATGGCTAACAAAACTAGGATTTTGGTCACTTCTAAAATGGAACATTTAAAAAAAGCTGACAAAATATTAATTTTACATGAAGGTAGCAGCTATTTTTATGGGACATTTTCTGAACTGCAAAATCTACGGCCGGACTTTAGCTCAAAGCTCATGGGATATGATTCTTTCGACCAGTTTAGTGCAGAAAGAAGAAATTCAATCCTAACTGAGACCTTACGCCGTTTCTCATTAGAAGGAGATGCTGCTGTCTCCTGGAATGAAACAAAAAGACAATCCTTTAAACAGACTGGAGAGATTGGAGAAAAAAGGAAAAATTCTATTCTCAATTCAATCAACTCTATAAGAAAATTTTCTGTTGTACAAAAGACTCCATTACAAATGAGTGGCATTGAAGAGGATCCTGATGAGCCTTCAGAGAGAAGGCTGTCCTTAGTTCCAGATTCTGAGCAGGGGGAGGCAATCCTGCCACGAAGCAATGTGATCAACACTGGTCCCACGTTTCAGGGACGAAGGAGGCAGTCTGTTCTGAACCTGATGACACATTCAGTTAACCAAGGTCAAAGCATTCACCGAATGACCACAGCATCCACACGAAAAATGTCGATAGCCCCTCCGGCAAATCTGACTGAAATGGATATATATTCAAGACGGTTATCTCAAGAAAGTAGCTTGGAAATAAGTGAAGAAATTAATGAAGAAGATTTAAAGGTATGTATAAATTATTTGGTTTTTTTCCTTCCACAGAGTACAATTGAATAGAATGCAATATGTAATATGTAACAAAACTTACACAAACTATGGTATTGGATGGGGTTTAAGATCCAGAAAGTAAAAAATCTATAAATTATGCAAGCAGCTGCAGAATGTAAAATAATCAACTATTTACTTTTGCAGTGAACATATCTCTTCCCATAAAATGTATTGTAAGTCAAAGCAAGGGCTTAGTGTTGGGTCTTTTCATAGGCCAGTGATAATCATTACTATAAATTAGAAAGCATCTGCTTTTTCCTATCCTCTGTGGGATGAGGTGGAGTATAAATAAATATATAAATAAATAGTAGCTTCAGTTATTTGGAGACCAAGAAATATTTCTGTATGGAAGTAGCCTATTAAATATATAAGGTATATAAGCATCTAGTCTCTTAATTGGACTAACTTAGACACTGGTTTATATATCAGTCTTTCCTGAATTCAGTTAGTTTGGGCTTTTTTATCTTTCAAATTTGTTTTATTCATTAGGTTTCTGAAAAAGTTACTTTTAAAGAAGATATGGGAAGCTCAACAAATACTAGTACCAATTTTCAGACAGAAAGTCTGTTATATTAAGTTTTAAGACTAAAATACTTTCTGTAATTCTTAAAAAAGGAACCAATATAAAAAGAAGAGAGTTTCTGGGTTTTTTTGCTAGAAAACTTAAATACCTCTAATGAAGTGAATTGGGGTAGAGTTGTAGTGAATTGATATGTTTAAGAGCATAGATCATTTAAGAGTAAGAGTAGTGTAAACTTCGCAAGTCACAAGTCATTTAACTTCTCTAGGCCAAAGTTTCCTTCTTTGTGAAATGATGGAATAGACTAGGTGATCCCCAAAACCATAATTTCAGTATTTCTATAACTTTAAAAAGGTTTTCTAAAGGGTAATTCATCTATATGGCTTACTATCAATCGAAATGAGTATCTCAAACCTGAACCTATAAATTTAGTTGTAAAGAGTGATCTCCTTGACTAATAAGTTACTATTTATTGATTGCCTCTAGTGCCAGTAAGTATGTATTTAGTCACCACAACTTCCCTGGAAAGTATGTGTCATTATTTCAAATTTACAGATAAGGAAACTGAAGTTCAGAGAAGTTCAGCAACGTGCCCAAATCCAAGCAGCTCCTAGCATGTCAATGGTGGAGCCTGATTCAAATTTAGATCGATCTGACTCCAAAAATTTGTACTCCTAACTATTGCCCTATATTCTGATTCCATAGGGCCCTATCTTTTCATTCTAGTACTTCCTGTGTAAATTTTGTTGACTTCATGAAAAACAAAACTATATTTTCCCTTTGGACTATCTGGAACCTATTTCAAATTTTTGAAATATATTTGCCAAAATACAAAGACTCCCAGGGGAATATACCCGGGATTAGAATTATGTAATTTAAGTCATAGCTGGAAAAAGAGAGAATCCTAGGCCACTGAGGAATGCACAAGCATAAATTGGCTTTCAGTCTATTGGAAAACCTTTATAGCTAGCAAACTACCAAGAAGAAACAGGTTAAGTAAAGGAGAGTTCTTGGAAACTTCATTTTGATGGTACCATTCATTTGATGAAAGGTATGACACTGTTAAGCATTTAAATGATAATATTGGCCCGTGTGGTGGTCCCAGCTACTCTACTCAGGACACTGAAGTGGGAGGATGCCTTGAGCCGAGGAGTTTGGATGTAGCCTGGGCAACATAGGGAGACCCCATCTCTAAAAAAAAACTACCAAAACACAAAAACAAAAACACCAAACACAAAGAAATGGTAAAATTATCCAACAATAAAACACATTTATTTAATGGCCTTTAGAATTTTTATGGTGTTTCTCATTTTTCAAAAAACTGTATTGCCCCAGTGGACATTATTCTGGCCATGGAGTGACATGACACATGACATTTATAATGATTTGTATTTGTTAAAGTTTACTTAGCTTCAAGTAATTATTAATACATTCCTTTATTTCTGCACATTCAAAATAAAATGGCATGGTAGCATGAAACTGTATTGTCTCATGTCATAACCATGATTCATTTTTACAGGAGTGCTTTTTTGATGATACAGAGAGCATACCAGCAGTGACTACCTGGAACACGTACCTTCGGTACATTACTGTCCACAAGAGCTTAATTTTTGTACTAATTTGGTGCTTAGCTATTTTTCTGGTTGAGGTAAGAATATTCTGTTATAAAATATTACTTTGAGTTAATGTTAAATTAAAAATATCTTGGAAGGATGTATACACATAGATAGATGTAAATGTATATATGCATCTATTAGTATACACATGTATGCATGTAATTTTACAATGTGTAATAGTAGAGTTCATACAGTTTTAGCATCTAAAAATCAACAATTGGAATCACTGTTGATATTTTATTATTTCATACATAGCACATGAAATATGCTTTTATTTTTGTTTCCAGTTGTCTAAAGGGGGCAACTTTTAAAAAATATGAAGAGCGTTTTGATAGATTTTAATAATTTTAAGAGATTCAACAGCTCAAAGTAGAAGGCCTTTATTTAGATTGAAGTCAAACACTGAAAATAATTCTATACTAAATTTAAATTCATTTGACTATAGATATTGAATTATTAAGTATGCAAGTTATGACTATTTAAATATTTCCTCACAACATGAGATAAATATATATCAGTGGCTTAGGAATCATTTCAGATAGACCTTTCAGAGATTCAAGTCACCTGTTTGCTTACAGAAATTTCATTGTCTTCGATGTCATCATTGTGGTTTCTTTGCCACACTTCTGCTGTCCTTTTCGTCACTGAGTTAAAGAAAAGGGAGGCTGCAAATAGCACAGTGGGCCACAAGTTCAGTTCCTCATCAGCACAGGGGGTTCCTGAAGCTGGGTGGTGGCTGAGGCTTTCCTGTGGATTGGAAGCAGCCACATCCACGCCTACAGGGCCTGGCAGGGAGCATCGCTAGGTGGAGTGGCCGGGAGGCTGAATGGGGAGAGCATTTGTTCTCCAGTTGTCCAAAGGGAGCACCTGTCACTGAGCACCAGTCACTGCCTTGTCATGAAGAAACTGGGATCATTCTTGCCAAATCTTCTTATTTATCAAGATGAGATAGAGATCCAGATTTTTCTGTAAATTTTTCTCATTTTAAAATTGGATAATTAAGTAAAAATAAATGAATGAACACTCCGTGGGCACAAAAAAACACAATTTGTGGGTTGGATTCAGCCTGTGAATGATTTACTCCAGGTATTTATTCCAGAGGACACCCCAGATATGTCCCAATATAAGACCTAAATCTTACCTGCAGGCTTCAGGAAAGAAATGACCCAGGCGAAGAACTGCCTGTCCTGAGGAAGTATGAACTGAAACCCAGTAACTATACATTTTTCCTGTTTTAGGCTATTTCTAACCTCAATTAAGAAGGCTATATAAAGTATCATCATTCCTCTGTGATCAAGAAATATAGTGTTAAATATCTAAAGTTATGTACCAAAAAGTTGAACATACTATTTCAATAAACTATTGGTTTCCATTTGATCTTTGTGTTTTAGTAATATCTGTTATTTGCCCTGCTACTATAAAGTAACAAATCAAATGGAGGCTTGGTGCAAGATGCAGTATATAGCATAGTGTCAACTCTGGAATCAGACTTCTCTGGATGTGAGCTCTAACTCAGTCTTATTAACACTATGAAATTTACAAGTTTGTTAACCTAAGTACCAGCTTCATAGGCATTTTGTGGTTAAAGAGCCATTGTGATTACAAAGCACTTAATGTAGGGCTTGGTGCATGGTGAGCAATGCTAATTGCTGTTATTATTGATATCTTTAATGTCATATCATTATTACAAAGCTTAAGATAGTTTGAGGTGAACGAGTCCATAACACTGATACAATGGAAATTTCAGTGATTCCTTTTACACTTTAACAAAAATGTGAGGTTGGGTAATTTGACACTCTTACATAAGTAATGAATATTGAATCGAGTTGCATTTCAATTTTACCTCATTAATCTCTGCCAATCTTGCCAAATGACCAACATTAATGTACATGAAACCCAGCCGGTGCCTCATTTAATCTCACCCGGCCCTTTACAATTGTTAATGATTTGAACCCTCTTGAAAGATCATGTTACTTGATTGTGTTCAACTTATATAAGAAAAAGGGGTCATATCTGATTGTGGTAGTGATTTCTGTTAATTTATAGGATCTTTGTCTCATGCAGCTCCATAGAGTTGAAGTTTTCTACCTTCCAAAACGGTATATAATAAACAATTGACTGTTGAGCTGCTACACATCTGTACAATATTATTGACTCTCTTAAGAGGAAGACAATAGTTCTTTAGGGCAAGAAACTAAATTACAGCAGAGGATGTAAATGCTATATATCTACCCATTACTAGTTGAACACTCACAAATATTCCAAAAAAATCATCTTTTTAATGGACAAAACAATTGATAATGCCCTTTTCTAGGCAAGAAATAATACAAGTGATGAGGCCTTTTTGGCCAATATCCTGTAGGCCTTGCCAGTTAACTGGCTCTTAAAATTTTGAATAACAAAAACTTGGTAATAGTAGAAAATAGTAATTTTTAAAATTGTGTGCACAAATATGCAACTAAACAGTTCATTCACTGGTGTTCACAATTCTATTGCCTTCTTGGAATCCAGATTTACTTAGTTTTTCTTTTAGACTAAGCTCCTCTTTCAATACCAGTGTGCCCTTTTCTCATTACCATTAAAGTATCTTGCTGGTACTTCACATCGTGGTACAGGCGCTAACCCAGGATGATAGTTTAGTTCTTTTAAGCCCTATTTAGAACCTCATACTCATGATCAGAGAACCTGAAGAAAGGTTAAGATTCATTTCTTCCTTGATGAAAGTCATTTATCTATTTTTAGTTTTCATAAGGGTTGTATTTCAATTTAGATTTATGTTTTTATAGAGTACGTTCAACATGCTTCCCTTTTGCAATATAAAATACTTAGTTATTTTAAAATTTCTTTGAAGTTGCTAAACTGAGAAAATTAGTTTGTCTATTCACTTTGTTAACATTTATCGTTAGTGTGTCATTTTGAAAAAGGAGTCAGTCTACCTTCGTATTTTTGTACATTTCCCTTCACCCCATAAGGCAGTATCTTCTGTAAGTTCTTGGATATTAGCACCGAGAAAATAGGAATAACATTTCTATGTTAGTTTCTGGTACTCCTGCTTGGCAGTGCATCATTGACTAGAGAGAGAAGAAATGCAAATAATAAAATTAGGAGGCAGTTTCCTGGTTCCTTTTAAAATAACCAGAGGGTATTATTGTCGACAGAGTATCCGAAGATCCTGTTTAATGCTTTCATTCTATGATTTTTAAGAATGTTTCAGAGAACTGTTGTATCCTATTCCTTTATGACTTCCCTTCTGTTTGCTCATGAGAAATCCCTGAGTGGCTTTATATTATTAGTACTCTGGAGATGTATATTCCATAATACCACTGCTGCTATTGACAGATAGTAATCCTTTTAGGACAGCTTTACTTACCATGCATGGGTCTATGTTTTAGGGCATGATTTGACTTGTGAAGCATTGAAATCTGCATATTAAGTATGCCGTTTTCTATGTGATATGGAATGATGTTTAAAACCCTAAGAAAATGGAAAATAAAGATCTTTTTAGTTTTCTCCCTTAATCATCTAGAACTGTTACTCTCCAATAAATTGTGTAAACTTTGTAACCTCAAAACATTTTGGAAACAAAATGCTAGAACTTGCTTACTCAATTGTTTCCATATGCTTCAAATATTTTTAGTAAAGTCATTACATCAAGTCCTTGAAAATGTTTTTTAGTTAATAAACCATGGGTTGGTGGTTCCATGTGGATAGAGCCAGGAAATAACTTTATATTTCAGTGACTAGACCAGTTCTTTAGAAAACTGCTTTGGTTATTGTTCCATTAGTGAATATTAGAAAATATTTATTCCTGAGAATTCCATTCAAAGAATGTCAACAATGGGAGCATTATTGACATTTCTTTAATAGGAGCAAAGGGGAATATGATAATGAAAGATGATGATAACCAAATAGTCAAAGAGTGACTCAGAACATATACCCTTATCTAGGATCTTGAGTAATTTGATTAGTCTTAAGAAATATAAATGTATAAATACATTTATACTTTAACAAAGACTTTTGAAATGGCTAGAGATTATTGCTTAGTTTGTCATTTTGAATTTACTTGAATTTCTTTGAATTTCAAGAAAACAAGGATAATTTTTCTCTTTATTGATAAAGTGCATGGAGACTATGCATATAATGAAGAAAAATAGGAAAATGAGAATAATGCCATTAGATTTTTTATCATTATACTTATATCTGATACATGAATTTAACTGAAACTTAAACAGCTCTTTAAAGTATAGCACTTCCTAATGTAATTTCTTCATGAATCTAAATGTTCCCCATAAGTTTTTTATATAGTACTCTTAAATATTTACGGTAAATTCAAGTATGAAATAAGACTTGTAGATATCTTATTCCAAGCATATTTGTTTCTCCACTATTTACTTTTATTCTGTGTTCATTTCCAAAATTATTTTACTTGCAATTGCTTGTTTTTTCTATTTCATTTTCCGGTAAAGTCATAAATGGGCTAATTATATAATTTCAGAGTCATTTCTAATATTACAATCCTGATGGCATCAACACAAGATTAAATTTCTCCAAAGGAGAATGGGATGCCAAATTGAAATAGAACAGAGCACAGAAGATTTAAATATTAAAAGGACTATAAAAATCACAGTTAAATTCTTGTTTTTGTTTAGGTATGGTATAGAATATTTCTCCCTTAGCCAAATATTTCCACCTTGAGAAAGCTCAAAGTCCTAAGTAATTCTAGTACCAGTAATGTCTTTTTTAACATGAATGTACCTTATCTTTATTCATAAACTGTGAATTTTTATACTGTTGATACTTATAGTTCATTTTTAAAATATTAATCTTACCTTTTTCAATAATTAATTGTCCTCACAGGTATTAGTCCCTCATAATCATTGAACAACAAATGAAATTATTTATAGCAACTAAATAGACTAGTTATCTGCCAGCAGGCTGAGATTAGTCTTTTTATAAAAGACACAGTTTATTATTTAATACATTTAGCTATAATCTTAGCTCTCCTGAGGTTCAATGAATAGTTCCTGTTGAATTAAGGAGAGAAATGGCGAAGTATTTACTTCAGTGAAATTTGAATTCCATTGACTTAATATGTTCTCACTACCAACAATGGTGCTTAGTACAATTATTGTAGCTGCTGGACCTAGGAAAGCAAAGTGAAGGAAATAAAATTGTATGTACTTTGATGTTGGTCAGGGTGAATTTAGAGGTGGATGTGAAAGGAATAGGTAAAGATGTTAGAAAAAAACCAACTGTATATTGTCCCATTCCAGGTGGCTGTTTCTTTGGTCCTGTTGTGGCTGCTTGGAAAGTGAGTATTCTGTGTTCTATTATGGATTGTTTTGTTTCCACTGATTACTATTAAATATTGTAACATCCACTGTGTTACATTTCACCCTAGTGTTATAGTAGTGGAAAAACAAGTCATTTTGTTTAGGGAGTGTACATGTGCAGTGCCTGCATCTCTCTGTCAATTTCTAAATGATTTAGTTGCATTCAGTTTCCATGAAATGCAATAAAAACATTTGAAACAACATTATCATTTAGTATTTTCTGTGAGTGTTTAAATCTAATAAAGATCAATTTTATCTATTTCAATGGTGAGAAAATGAAAACTTAATTTACTTTCTTGCAGTAGTAAGCTTTTGAGATTAAGGGCACAAACTCTGTTAATGTAATATATCGTGTTTCTTTAGACTCAAATTTCATTTCATTTACATGTATTGGAAATTCAGTAGTCAAGTTGGGTTGCCAAATAACAGTTTCCTTTTTGTTTTACAGCATCCCTGTTTACAACAAAGGGAATAGTACTACAAGTGCAAATAACAGCTATGTAGTGATTATCACCAGCACCAGCGCCTATTATGTGTTTTACATTTACGTGGGAGTAGCCGACACTTTGCTTGCTCTGGGATTCTTCAGGGGTCTGCCACTCGTGCATACTCTCATCACAGTGTCGAAAATTTTACACCACAAAATGTTACGTTCTGTTCTTCGAGCACCTATGTCAACTCTCAATGCATTAAAAGCAGGTACTTGACTAGGTATACAAAATGAAACTGCTGATCCACCATCAGTAGAGCCTGTGGTTTAACAGGTTTTCTAGCAGAGGTGCTGGCTTTTGCAGAGGCATCTGCCTTCTGTTGAGCCTTCTTGTGACTGACATGTACATCCCTCAGATATTATAGGTTATCATATATTGTTGCTCCTTATATTTCTGCATTAGCTAATTAGAGTAGCTCCATTTCTAAGAATATGATGGTGGGACTGAAGCAGCACAAACAAGCCCTTGTGGCTTAGTTGTACTTCTCTTGTCAGATATCTGGTCTAGCCTCCTTCTAGGCATCTTGTTGCCAATGCGTAGTATTGTTCGAAAGAGGAGGAGATCTGAAGTGATCAAGGAAAATATAAAATTCATCTAAAGTCTTTTTATAGGGTAGAATAATTTAGTTTCATGTTAACTGTTCAAAGTTACATTGGGGGGGGGATCCCAAATGTATTTTAAAACTAATTTTGATGCCATTTTATTCAAAGTCACAGAAAGTAAGAATAGTGGAGTTGCTAAAATATTTTAAAAGTTAGGGTAATGAGGTGCTTTGAAAGTAATCGATTTCATTGATTCCACATTAGAGAAATTTACATTCGACTCTGAGGTTAATAAGGATTCCCCCAAGGTTTTTTTTTTTTTTTTTCAACAGCAATCTGTTGAGCACTTACTCTGTGAGACACTAAGCCAAGGGCAGGTATATAAAGATGAATAAGGCACAGTTTTTGCCCTTGAGGGGAGGAGGTGGACAGAGAAACAACATTTGATTATAAAGCAAAGATTAAGTTCCAAGATTGAGATTTTTAGAGTAATTTATATCTCAAAAAAATCTCAAAATAAGAAATACCTATCATTTTTTCCAGGTAATAAATTTATTCTGATGTCCTTATGTGTCACTAAAGTCTTGCCTTATTTGGGTATATTCATCACTATCCTCTGTTTTACAGTTTTATTTTTAAAAATATTTTGTAGAGATGGGGGTCTCACTGTGTTGTCCAGGCTTGTCTCCAACTCCTGGCCTCAAGTGATCCTCCCACCTTGGCCCCCCAAAGCACTGGGATTACAGATGTAAGCCACTGCACCTGGCTCATCCTTTGTATTAGATAAGAACTTTAGACACAAGGGGATTTCCAATTAACTCGATCCAGTGATTTCAATTTTTATGGAAATCTGAGACCCAGAGAAGGCAAGGGATTTGCCTGAGTTTCTGGCAGAGTCAGAAATGAGCCATGAGATCCAGTGGAAAGAATAAGAGCATTGCTTGAGGCCTGGCTTGGCTTCATAAGAGCAGTCATCTTGGGCAAGTGACTCTTCTGGGCTTTGGCCTCCTCCCCTGTAAAGTGGGGAAAAGAATAGTTATCTCAGAGGATCTTTGTGGGAACGAAACAAGACAATTTACTTGCCTGTTACGTAGCCAACATGAAGTAAATGTTAGTTCCCCATTGTCATTCCCATCTGTAGGGTGTTGTTACTACAGGGGGTGCACTTGTCATTCCACCTATGTACTTTTCTGAGCTCCTCATTTCCTTAAACTCTGCTCATGGTTGGTTCTGAACCAAACCTTCTCTCGTTCATGTTTAAATGATCACTGTTCATTTCATTTTTCTACTTTGTTTTACTTGCCAAACTTTCTTCCACTTTGTAGGATGATTCCTAAACATCTCTGTGTTTTTGTATTCTTCTTTATTTATGTTCCTGTGAACTCAAATAGTGAGATGATCTTATCACATCTGTATGCCCTTTCTCTCCCCCACCCTCGTTTCTGTATGCAAGGATTATGCTTTCTTTTCAAAACTGTCTCTATTACTGATTCGTAGTTCATTTATTCTCACTGTTTCCTAGATAGTCTCTGCTATATTTGGCAGCAACCGGTGCTTCCTTGCCATCTATGTGCACTTGTAATCTGTCCCAGGTGTGCCATTCTGCAATTGTACATTGACTTGATTTTCTCTGTTTGTCTGATTTTCCTATGTCACTTTAAAATGATCTTAAGTGACACAGACACATAGTAGGTGCTCAGCAAAGTATGCTGGATAGATAAAAGTGTAAATGTGTATTTTGACAGAACGCTACCATTGAAAATATGATAAACACCACAATGGTTTTTTTCCACCAAAGCAAACTTTCATTTTCTAAACACTATTTATAAACATTATGTGCTAATTTTTTTCAATTTTTGATTTAGCAAAACACAAATATGTTTAATTAACTGTGCTAAAGAACATATTATCAATAAATATGTATTAAATGTTTTCCTATATATTAGGCTTTTTGCCTGGGGCTGTGGGTGAAACAAAGCGAATGTGGCATGATCTCATTGACCTCTAGCAATTTACAATACAGAAAAAGAGATAGGACATGTACATAAGTGACTACAATATAAGACATGCATGTAGTCATTATAACACAGAGGTGCAAACAAGATGTATTAAGTGTGTCCAGAGGAGGAAGAGATTAATTCCAGCTGGAGCAAACACTGATGCTTCCTTGCATGAGGGACATTTGAGTTGGGCCAGGGAGGAGACATAGATTTTTAACAGGATAGATGAGGTGAAAGGGTTTTCAGGCAGTGGGAACCACATGGGGAAGGCAGGGAGGTAGGAAAGTGCAGAGTGTGTTTAAAGAATAGAACGGTTTGGCTGAAACAGGATATTTGAGTAGAGGAAGCTTGTACTAGCTAGATGGTTTAAGGCCACATTATGGAAGGCATTAAATATTAAACTAGGAATTTTGGACTTTATCCTGAAGTTAGTGGGGGGTGAATGATAAGATTCAATATCACTTTGTTTGTACAGAATTATGTTACATTTTGTCTAA
>RJWJ010032418.1:0-18543 GCA_004363605.1 Indri indri
GAGATGGTAATAGAGCAAATGGCAAAAACATAAACGGAAAATCTGGGTGAAGGGTATGTGAGCATTCCTTGTACTATTCTTGCAACTTTTCCTTAAAGTGACATCAAAATAAAAAGTTACAAAAAATTTACCACATTAAAAGAATAGAGGTCCGTGGGCCATGGGGCTAGAGGGTTCATGGGGCGCCGCATATTTCTGGCCAGGGAAGTGCGAGGATGTGCACACTGTCCCCTCCACTCCCCACTCAGGAAGTGACCCTGAGAACACCCTGTTCCAACACAGAGGACACCACTGATTGTTTTTGTTTTAAACAACAGGTTTTCTGTTTAGTGGGCTGCTGGGTTTACCATTGCTGGGGCCTCCTGCTTGGAGGAGGGAAAGGGTGAGTCTGCGCTGTGGGTCGGCCCACCCTGGCCCGCTCTTGCCCTGGCTCATGACGGGGTGACCCAGCACCTGGACCCTGGCCCCAGAGGGTGGCCCTCCCGGAAACGCACGTCTCTGCAGTCAGTGATTGCACTCCTTCCCTTCCATTAGCCCTTTGCACCCACACGGAGTTTTCCTTCCCTAGGAGGTGGAGCGCTATAAACCGTGCCTGTCTGGCTTAGGCAGGGCCCGTCTTGCCCTCTTTGGTGGCCCAGCGCCCAGGAACTGCCGAAGGACTTGCTCCCAGCACCTGATTTCACTCACTGACTCCCCACACCGTCCAGATCGCTGCCCGTGGCTGGGGTCTCCATTCGTCCCAACATGAAACTAGTGGCTGGAGCAGGAGCAAACAGATCGATGACGGACTGGACCAGGAACAGGCCCAGCACACACGGGAAGCACGCGTGCTCAACCTGTCGCACAAAGCCGGTTACGGAACAAACTGTCCAGACCTTGGGAAACGTCACACCTTCCACTGACGTTCTTCCCAGAGGGGTGGAGACGTCCAACACAAAAACCAAAACCAGGATTTATAAGCTATGGCTCTGTTTATAAAAGAGAAAAAGAAAAAAAACCAGGAGAAACCCAGAGGAAGTCATCAAGGAACCTCTTTTCTAAAGCGTGTCGGAGTGGAAAAGCCCGTCCAAGGCAGGGCAGAAACAAGGCACAACAAACCAGCCAGAAAACAGAAACCGTAGCTCAGATGGAGAAACTGCTAATATGACTGCACAAAATCTGTAAGCTTTTGCAGGGAAACCCATGCCACAGTCTCCTCCACCTCCACTCGCGGGGGTTGACCCGGCCCTTCTCTGGAATGTACTTTAAAAAAAAAAACCATACCACAAAGTCAAAGGGCAAATAACAAATGGGGTCAGGGTGGGGGTGTAACAAGTGAAACTAAGTCCCTCTGTATAAAAGCCCTTAACAAGCAATTGGAAAAATGTCCCTAATCCAACAGAAAAGTGGGCAAAGGACACGCACGAACCAGCAATTCGCAGAAATGAAGTTCAGTTACCAGCGAATCTGAGAAGTGATCCGCGTCCCTTTTACATGAAGAAAAACAAATTAAACACATGCTGTTTTGTTTGCTGTTAGCTTACTCAGAGGTTTTTCTTTTTCAATTTTTAATTTTTAATTTTTTTTAGAGACAGGCCTTCACCCTGTTGCCCAGGCTGGAGTGCAGTAGTGCAATCACAGCTCACCGCAGCCTCCAACTCCTGGGCTCAGGGGATCCTCCCGCCTCAGCCTCCCAATCAGCTGGGACTATAATCACATGACATCTCGTCTGGCTAATTATTAATAAAAAAATTTTTTTGTAGAGATGTGGTCTTGCTACGTTGCCCAGGCTGTTCTCCAACTCCCAAAGTACTGAGATTACAGGCGTGAGCTGCTGCGCCCAGCCCTTAGCCTGTATTTTGGGAAAACAAGAGCTCTCAGGAGTAGTCTTGACCTTTTTCAGGTTGACCAGGGAGAACTTTGACCCTGAGAACTCAGCAACCAACAGAACAGATATGACCTCACGCTGTCTTCCCACCCCTGTTGGGGTCTCTCTTTGTCAATCTTTGTGTTTTTCTCTCCCTCATTCTCTTTCCCAATTCTGTTTCACAAAATTGCTCACAATTTTCTTGTGAATTAAGCTGATAAATAAACCCAAGCTATCAGCTTATTTTTTTTTTAGAGATGGGGTCTCGCTCTATTGGCTCTGTCGCAGGGGCTGAAATGTAGTGGCACAATCATAGCTCACTGCAGGCTGGGACTCCTGGGCTCAAGCGACCCTCCTGCCTCAGCCTCCTGTAAGCTACCAGCCTCTTGTCCAACGCATAATGATTGCTACTGGTAGAAATGAACAAAACAAAATTAATTTGATATGAGCTAAAAGTGCACATGGTAAATGTCTTTACCAAAGCGGATATAAACCTCAAGGTTTTTTTAGCTACTAAATTTATATGTTAAAAATTTGGCCCCCAGACAATTAGAACAGGGTAGAAATAATGTAGAAGGCTCAAAATGACAGAAGGTATAATTGGTAAAGTTTGATATGGCCGAAAGCTGATCTATGAATTAAGTATTTGTTACAAAATCATACAGAAAGTGGGGAGTGTTTAACAGGTAGTTTCAGTTGGGGAAGATGAAAAAGTTCTGGAGAGGGATGGTGGTCATGGCTGCACAACAGTGTGAAAGAAATTTAATGTGATTGAACTGTACACTTAAAAATGTTTAGGCCGGGCGCAGTGGCTCACGCCTGTAATCCTAGCACTCTGGGAGGCCGAGGTGGGCGGATCGTTTGAGCTCAGGAGTTCCAGACCAGCCTGAGCAAGAGCGAGACCCCGTCTCTACTAAAAATAGAAAGAAATTAATCAGACAACTAAAAACACATAGAAAAAATTAGCTTGGCATGGTGGCGCATGCCTGTAGTCCCAGCTACCGGGGAGGCTGAGGCAAGAGGATCACTTGAGCCCAGGAGTTGGAGGTTGCTGTGAGCTATGATGATGCCACTGCACTCTAGCCTGGGCTACAGAGCTAGACTCTGTCTCAAAAAAAGAAAAAAAAATACAGACAGGCCTTTTAAAAATTTTTTTCACTATTCCCCTCCCAAAGGACTTACTGTGCTATCTCTGGTCGGTGTGATGTTCCTGCTGGTAGAGAAAGGGGAGGAAAGAAAGGGTTGTTTCATGGTTCTAAGAGACTCAAGTCACAATGTACATTTCAGGAAACTGAGGCTCAGAGGGACCAAGTAACTGGCCATGGTGGAAGATGTGGAAGTAAAATTCCAATCGGAAGCCAGGCGTGGTGGTGCTCACCTATAACCCCAGCAACTCAGGAGACTGAGCCTGGACGATCGTGTGAGGCCAGGAGTTGGAGAGCAGCCTGGCAAACATAGCAAGACCCCTGTCTCAGAACAAACAAACAGAACCCAGTCAGATTATCATCAGTGCCTGTGGTCCACGTGCAATACTTAGGACTCTGGCTTTTTGCGTAAGCAATGTCCTGCGTGTGATGTGCTCACATGGTGATTGTGGTGTCACGCAGGGTCCTTGTTGACTTATTTCCCACTGTGCCATCTGCACTTGGAATAGTCCTGGAGCATATTAGGCCATCAATTTGTACTTACTTCCTGAATTAATAGGTATTAAGGGCTCAGGAAATACCGGCTTTTGTCATATTAGTTAGCTGGAGTTCTGAAGACCCTGGTGGGAGGCAGACAATCTGGGTTTTAGGTCCTGCTCTGATGCCCGTGTGACCTTTAAAGACATCACTTAGGCTGCACAGACCTCAGTTTTCTCATCTATAAAATGGCCAGTTGCAATACTCGTAGCAGATAAAGGGCTAATATCCTTAATATAAATTTACAAAGAACTCCTAAAAATTGGTAAGAAAAAGAGAAACATCTCAATAGGTAAGTGGACCAAAGGTACATGTTGGCAAAAATTGAAGGGAGACAATATCTAGCACTGGCAAGGGATCAGGCCTGGCAGGTGGAAATGAATACTGCTGCAGCTTTCTGGAAAGTAATGTGGCACTAGGCATTAACATTTCATTATTTTTTATAGAGACAGGGTCTCCGCTCTGTTGCCCAGGCCGGAGTGCAGTGACCACATCATAGCTCACTGCAGTCTCCAACTTCTAGGCTAAAGTGATCCTTCTGCCTCAGCCTCCTGGGTAGCTGGGACTACAGACTTCTGCCACCACACCCGGATAATTTTTAAATTTTTTGTAGAGATGGGCTCTCGCTATGCTGCCCAGGCTGGTCTTAACTCCTGGCTAAAGCAATCCTCGCACCTCCTCCTCCCAAAGTGGTGGAACTACGGGCTTGAGCCACTGCATCCAGCCAGCACTAACATTTTAAACGCACGATTTAGCAATCCACATTTGAAAAACTAGCCTACAGGAGCAAAAATGCCAGGACACAGACTATTCACACGAAGATATTTATTGCAGTGTTATTTCTAGTGGCACGAAATTGGACCCCTCTTTAGGGGTCCTTTGCCCGCTAAAGAGGTTCTAATGGAATCACTGAGTTTGTTCGTATCTGGGCACTGTGCTGCTTCTGCGGCACAGCGAGAGCTCCAGCTATTGACCTTTATAGAACAGCTAACTCCGGTGAAAAGGCACGAACAAACCTCCAAGGGTCAACTTCTGGACTTCCAAGAAGCTTCAGTGAAAAGTCTTGATAAGCAAGTTAGTGGCTCACTTGAGGGTGCAGGTTAGCTGTGGATTTATTTAATCTCTCCGCCGTCTTTCCTAGCGGAAGCGCGGCCTCCACACGGCTGCGGAGCAAGGGGAGGGGAGCGGCACGAGGCTGTTCCAGGAGTGGGGAACCCCCAAAACCAAAACCAAAGCGAGTTCGCAGGCCGAAAGGGGGTACCCTTATGCGCCGGACAGGGCCATCCCCGGACCCCACTGCGGGGACCCCGGCACGTCCCTCGCCCTCCCCGCACCCCTCTTGGAGAGGCACTAAACGGAGGCACTAAACGTGGGAAGGGGCGGGGGTGGGGGGGGGAGTCTCCCGCGAGCCGGGGCCGAGCCGCGCGGCGGGCGGACTGCAACTCCCGGCACGCCCCGCGCCCGGCCGCGCTTTCCCAGAAGGCCGCGGGAGCGGCTCGCTCAAGGGGCAAGGCGTTCCCGACGTGCCCCGCGGCGCGCCATTAACCGCCGGTTTTGAATCGCTGGACCGCTCGGCGGCGGCGGCATGGGCGCCCCGACGTTGCCCCCGGCCTGGCAGCTCTTTCTCAAGGACCACCGCGTCTCAACGTTCAAGAACTGGCCCTTCTTGGAGGGCTGCGCCTGCACCCCAGAGCGGGTGAGACTGCCCGACTCCTCGGGGTCCTCCAGGCCCGCCCCGGCCCGCCCCCGGCGAGGCCTTCCCGCCCCGGCCTTCCCGGGGGCTGCCGGCCCCACTGTGGCTGGGCCCCGGGGGTCTGGGCCGCCGCGTCCGCTCACGACTGTGCTGTCCCTTGCAGATGGCCGAGGCCGGCTTCATCCACTGTCCCACTGAGAACGAGCCCGACTTGGCCCAGTGTTTCTTCTGCTTCAAGGAGCTGGAGGGCTGGGAGCCAGATGACGACCCCATGTAAGTCCCTTGAAGCCAGCCTCGATGGGCTTCCCTGCCCCTATCCGGAAGCTTTTCGGAACTGGGCTCGCGGAAACGATTTGCACTGGAGACACTTAGTGCAGGAGGGAAGGCATCCCAGGCTCATGTTGTTTCTTAACCGCTGTTGTGAACGGAGACCTCCCTGTGTGCCTCGGTGATGCGCACCCCTCATCGGATCTGGCCAGAGGCCCTGGGGTGGAGGTTGAAGAAGGGCTCATTCGTGCAGGTGCTTGCTGCCTTTCAGGTTCGACAGAAATAATTTAGCAGATCATGTTGTCCTGAACTCTCAGGAATTTCCAAGTGCTTTTCTTGTTTGAGATTTTTTCAGAAACAAACTTTATTGAGATGTAATCCACACAGCACAAAAATCACCCTTTTAAAGTGCGCACTTTCAGTGTTATGGCCTTTTTTCTTCAAGACACCTAGTTACTTAGAAAAAAATTCTGTGTATGCATTCTGATGTACTGTATCTGTCTCTCCATAGTGTAATGCTGTGTTCTTTTCTCACCTTGTTTTCCTGTTAGAATCAGTTATTTCCACAACTTTGTTTTTCCCCTAGAGAAATTGTTTCTCTTCTTGGTCAGAAAGAGTTGCTGTTTTTTTTCTTGATATTTTCTGCTGTTATGATCAAGTGTTGATTGGGATGGCATGATGATTATGCCAGTGATCACTGGGTGAATTTCTAAGTGTTATAATATTTTCAGATTATAGTTACTATTGGCCATCCCTGTGGACTTTGTTTGGCTGTTTTCATTCTGTTAAATACTACCGTTCTGGTTAGGGCGACAGTCAGCTGTTCAGGGAGATTCCCATGGCAGAGAATGATGGTGTGAGGTAGAGGGGTCCCCTGGGAAGCCTGGCCAATGATGCCCTTGTTCTGAACCAGTGGATTATGTAAAATTCTAGGGAAAATGAAATCACTTCGAACAGTTCTTTGAGGCCTGTTAGAGGGATTTTTTTTTTTTTTTGAGACAGAGTCTCACTCTGTTGCCTGGGGCGAGTGCCGTGGCTTCAGCCTAGCTCACAGCAACCTCAAACTCCTGGGCTGAAGCGATCCTCCTGCCTCAGCCTCCTGAGTAGCTGGGACTACAGGCATGCGCCACCATGCCCAGCTAATTTTTTCTATATATTTTTAGTTGTGCAGATAATTTCTTTCTATTTTTAGTAGAGACGGGGTCTCGCTCTTGCTCAGGCTGGTCTGGAACTCTTGACCTTGAGTGATCCACCCACCTCAGTGTTAGAGGGATTTGACTTGTGTCATATAACACTTTTCCCACTCTTGCTAAAGGAGTCCAGATAAAATACATTGACCACAGGATGTGGGGGAGATGTCCACAGAGAGAGAATGTGCTAAGCCTTAGCAGCTGAGACAAGCCATGTGGGCCCGTGCTTGGGGCGCAGCACTGATTCCATCAAGCTCAGACTTAGCACTGCACTCTTGGAGCAGAACAGGCAGGGTGTGCTCACGAGGGGGGTGGGCAGTGGGAGGCGAGGGCTGCTTTCCCCCTTTTACCTGATTTCCTCTCTTGACGTGCTCATGTCTTGATTTTTCTAGAGAGGAACATAAAAAGCATTCGTCTGGTTGTGCTTTCCTTTCTGTCAAGAAGCAGTTTGAAGAATTAACCCTCAGTGAATTTTTGAAACTGGACAGAGAAAGAGCCAAGAACAAGATTGTATGTATTACTGGGAATAAGAACTGAAACCAAACCCTGTTGGACATCTTTAATGCTAAACTACCCAGTCTCTCAAAAACACTAGAAGGACTCTGTGTTTTCCCTAGGAAGCATTTTTAAAGCCCCAAGGATGTGTGTGTGTGATTTTTAAAGCCCCTGGAGTGTAATCCTTGGGGTTGTGTGGTCAGAAGAACACCTTCCCTTAGGAAAGATGTGTTTAGTGTGAGGGTCCTCAGTTGGTGGGGACACAGTGGTGTTAGGATTGCCTTCATGCCTCAGTGGCCATCTGTATGGGAAGTCACGTGGTTGTATGTTCATGTGTTAGTGGTGTGAGCACAGCATTCGGGGAAGCGCAGGGGAGTGCATGGGAAGGGGCAGAAAGGGGCAGCAGTGCAGCCGAACCTGAAGGGTTCCTGCAGGTGGACCTTGGCTCTTGCCCAGGTACTGGGTTATCGCGAGAGCAGAAGGAGAAGGCAGGAGTCCACAAAGAGGTGACTCCCATGCAGCCAGGCTGTGGAGAATGAGGCGTGCTAGAGAAAACCAGGGTTCCCAGTTAAATTGGGGTTTCAGATAATCAAGGAATAATTTCTTTTTTTTTTTTTTTTTTGAGACAGAGTCTCACTGTCTTGCCTGGGGCGAGTGCCATGGCGTCAGCCTAGCTCACGGCAACCTCAAACTCCTGGGCTCAAGCAATCCTACTGTCTCAGCCTCCCGAGTAGCTGGGACTACAGGCATGCACCACCATGCCCGTCAAGGAATAATTTCTTAGTATTAAGTATATCCTCACGTTTTGTGTAGGTATTTACTAAAAAGTTAGTTGTTGATATCTTTTTTTAGAGACAGGGTCTTGCTCTGTCCCCCAGGCTGTAGTGCAGTGGCACAGTTACTGTAACCTCAAGCTCCTGGGCTCAAGTGATCCTCCCTCCTCAGCCTCCTGAGTAGCTGGGACTATAGGCATGTGCCACCACGTCTGGCTCATTTTTTGTTTTTAGTAGAGATGGGGTTTCACTATGTTGCCCAGTCTGGTCTCAAAGTCTTGGGCTCAAGTGATCCTCCTATCTTCGCCTCCCAGAGTGCTGGGATCACAGGCATGAGCCACCGGGCCTGGTGGCGTTTTATATTCTTATTTGCTAAATCTGACAGCTCTGTAGAGAACAGACACGGGGAGTGGGTAATGTCATTGTAGCGAAGCACTGGGCATGGAGTCAGGGACACCCTAGTTCTAGTCCAGTGACTTACAGACTTTGCAAGTTTAAGCCAGTCTTGGTCGCACTTTCCTTGCTACATAGAGGATAGGACCCCCCACCCCCCACCCCATGGTTCCTGAGGTCCCTTTTCAGCTTGAAAATTGTGTTTTCTTTTAGAGATCAGTATAAAATAACTCTGTCTAATGTCATAGCTTCTAAATGCTGAGGACTAAAATCGTGTTTTGTCAGGAAGAGGGGAAGACATCAGTGGCCAGTAAAGTGTGTTGTGCAGAAACTAGTTACTCGATTGAGGTCTTGGGAACTGCAGTGTTGGAAAGTGGGCTAGGGAGAGCCTTCTGGGTCAGGGGTCAGCAAAGTCCTCATAGGCCATATAGTCTCTGTTGTATGTTATTCTTCGTTGTTTTTTCATAACCATTTAAAAACGTAAAAGCCACTCTTAGCCTGTGTGCTGTGCAGGGAAAGGCCTCGATGGGCGGGATGGATTTGGCTGTCGGGCCGAGTTTGCCAAGCCCTGTTCTAGGAGGCGGAGCAGCTTATGCACCTGAGGAACTGTCACAGGCAGGTGCCTGAGCTCAGTGGGGGTAAGGGGGTGTGGTGCAACGGGGTGGCAGCCAGCTCGGGGAGCACTGAGAAGGGCAAGGGGGTCGGGTCGTGGCTGTTGCAAGTGGGATGACACTGAGCTCTGACACAGTCCTGTTGCAAAATACAGCCACAGAGAAACTTACTTTGTTAAGACTTTAGTTTGTAAATACCTGTGATGGGGACAAAATGAAGCACTGAAAGAAGCAGCCAGTCGTATCCCTGGGTGGCAGATGTTTTGTCAGTGAGTTTTATTTTTGTTTTTCAATAGTGAGAGTTCCTGTTTTGCTTCACCCCCCTCCCTTTATTAGAAAATGTATGAAATGGGCCGGGCGCGGTGGCTCACGCTTGTAATCCTAGCACTCTGGGAGGCTGAGGCAGGAGGATCGCTTGAGCCCAGGAGTTCCAGACCAGCCTGGGCAATATCGAGACCCGTCTCTACAACAAATAGAAAAATTAGGCGGATGTGGTGACATGCCTGTAGTCCCAGCTACTCGGGAGGCTGAGGCAGGAGGATCGCTTAAGCCCAGGAGTTTGAGGTTGCAGTGAGCTTTCATGTCACCGCTGCACTCTAGCTGGGGTGACAGAGTGAGACCCTATCTCAAAAAAAAGAAAGAAAAGAAATTTAACCCAGGAAAGGTATTTTGGTTTGTTTTTTAATGTGGCAGAGAAGTTAGGGAGAATAAAGAGTAGGATAGGGAGGAGTTCCCTGGATTTGGATTTGCTAATGTGATTGTCATTTGCCCCTCAGAGAGCACTGTTGGCAGAATGAAATAGTTGGAAGCCAGATTCAGGGAGGGACTGGAAGCAAAAAGAATTTCTGTTTGAGGAAAAAGCTGATGTTTGACAGGCTCTGTTTAATTGGACAAGAGGAGAAGGGCTCTGGACTTTTCCTCCAGGAGTTCAGAAGCAAGGTAGGAGGTGGCTGAGAGCAGAGCTGCAGAGTAGCCTGGAGCTGGCTGCATCACCCTGGGCCTCAGGTTCCTCATCTGTGTAATGGGTGTGAGAGCGCATCCTCGTGGGGACACTGCAAGCAACGAATCAGCTTAGATGGTGAGGCAGGAGGCACGGCGCTTGGTACGTGCACAGTGTGCCATGCGTGTTTTCAGCACGAAAGGATTAGGAGGCAGCTTAAACTGCAGGCAGCTGAGCTGAATCGGATATTTGGCCCAGATGGCTGGGTGTCTACCCTTGCACAGTGCCCAGCTTATTCAGGTGCTAATACATGTTCCCTTTTGTTTCTTTCTTTTTGATCTTATTTACAGAGTGTGATTTGGAAGCTCTTATTTCAGTTTTGTGCATTTATCCTTTATTTGTAGGCAAAGGAAACCAGCAACAAGAAGAAAGAATTTGAAGAAACTGCAAAGAAAGTGCGCTGTGCCATTGAGCAGCTCGCTGCCATGGAGTGAGGCCTGCGACCTGCTCACCTGGTCCGGGGGCTTCCTCGTTTCCCAGGCCTGTTGCCAGTGTCTCCAGCCTTTCTCTGGGACCCCTGAGCAATGCCTTAGGAAAGGAGAACATCAGAACTGTGAATTTAGATATTTCGACTATATTTTTGTTTTCTCTTGAAGTGGCACCAGAGGCTGCTTCTGCCTGTGCAGCTGCTGCCACCAATTACAGTAACTGATCCTCTCTCTTTCTTTGGTGGTTTTGCTTTTTTAATTCCTGGACCCAGCAGGCGAGACATGGGTGAGGAAGAAGGCGGGGCTGATAGCTTTGTTCGTGTGACCTCAGGTCTTTGACTCGCTGTCACTCTCAGACCAGTGTGGACTTGGCAGTGCTTGTTGAATCTGAGCTGTAGGTTCCTCACCTGTCACACACCTGCGCTGCTGCAGCGGGTTTTCTTTCTTTTCCACCCCCCGCCGCCCCGTTAGATACTCGATTTTTGTGTGATGAGGGGAGAATTGACACAGTCCCCAGCTCCTCATGTTTTGAACATGGTTTTCCTATTTTCTTTGAAGTATTGTTTCACAAAACAGCGCAGACTACAGCTGGAAGCGAGCACAAAGCCGTTCTAAGTCACTGGGGAAACAAGGGCAAGCGTTCGGTGGACCTGGTGATGAAGTGAGGTAGCAGGAAACATCTAGCAGATCTCATTTATGAAATCACTGCACGATTAGATAGGCCTCGTGAGCCATAGGGCACACGCCGGCTCTTCCCTCCCTGAAAAAGGCAGTGGCCTGAATCCTTTTTAGATTACTTGGCTCGGCCGTGGGGACTGGCGGGGCTGCTGCAGGCTGTCCGTCAGCCTGGCCAGGCTGCGCAGGTTGGCCAGCCTCCACTGCTGCTCCATCCGCACACCTGTCACAGAGCGGGGTGGTGGGAGGCTCACGGCCCGCACCAGTCCCCACGGGCCTCCGGGGGACAGCTCCCCCGGCCTGAGGCCTGATGTTAAGATAATTTGGTTTCACCCTCCATGAAGTAAAGCCGCGGGGCGGGTTGTTACAGCTCCGCTGGAAACGTCTGGAGGGTGTTTCAGTTGTTTCTGAGAAAGAAAAAGCATGTCATTTCCAACAGTGCTGCAGACCCTGCTGGGTTTTTAAAATATTGTCCGTTTTTTGTGGCGGGCCCTCTTAGCTTGCAGGCTGAGCCTCCCACCCGGACAGTGGCGGTAAGGATGCCTTCCACGCAGGAGCAAAGCCAGCCTCGGGCTCCCGGCCAGCACCGCTTGACCCCAGACCCATGTGTATTGTCTGGACTCCTGTGGAAATGCACCACTGGCTTATTAATTTTTGCCACGTCTCAGAGAGTGAGATGTATTTTTCCCTCTAAACTTGGAGAATATTACAGTGGTTTTTGTTAGGAGAAAAATGCACTCCAGCCATTATGCTCATCTAAGCTGCTTGCTTTTTATATTTGTGCCAGTCTGTAGATGCATACTTCACTTTAATAACTGGTGCTTACAAATTGGCTGTGTAGAGAAGCTGAAAGAAAGCGTTTTTGTCCTCAGTCCCCTTGCACGCTGGGCGATGGTGCAGATTTCGGCTCTTGCCAGACTGTGCCGTGCACGAGGCTGAGCTGGAGCCGCCCCTCTCAGGCCACCCTCCCGCACGTTTCCTCTTCTTATTTTCTTTTCTTTCTTTCTTTTTTTTTTTTTTTTTTTTTTGAGACAGAATCTTGCTCTGTCACCTGGGCTAGAGTGCAGTGGCATCAGCCTAGCTCACAGCAACCTCAAGACTACTGGGCTCAAGTGATCCTCCTGCCTCAGCCTCCTGAGTAGAGGTGCACAACACCATGCCCGGCTAATTTTTTCTATTTTTTTTCAGTTGTCCAGCTAATTTTTCTTTCTATTTATTTAGTAGAGATGGATCTCACTCTTGCTCAGGCTGGTCTCGAACTGCTGACCTCACGTGATCCCCTGCCTCGGCCTCCCAGAGGATTTCAGGTGTGAGCCACTGCACCCGGCCTAGAAACTTGTTTTCTTTTTCTTTCTTTCTTTCTTTTTTTTTTTTTATTTTTATTTCTGATCACCATATACGACCTGAAGAGAAACTTGTTTTCTAAAGGCGTATTTGTCGCCAGACCTCAATGACCGCCAGCGTCTGAAAGGTTAATCGACATCTGTTAATAAAGCCTGAGGCCCTTGTGTAAGGGCAACCGCCTCAACTTTCTTCCAAATATATGAAAGTTTGAGAGCTTCTCAGGCTCTCTGAGTCAGTGGGGGCTCCGGGCTGGCAGTTGGGAGGGTGATTCATGGGCTGCCAAGTTGGGTTCGAATGGCGGTTTAGAGCCCTACGGGCCAGACTCCTCATCTCACAGGGAGCGGAGAAAGCAGGGTGTTGTGCAAAACAGTGCCTGCTGGCTGAGGGTGTGCCAAGCTGGAGCTGCACACTGCGGCTGTACTTGCTTAAAAAGAACACACAGTTGCCCGTAAAGCCTAATGTGATTTTATCTGCATTTTAAAATGCAGAAATGGAGATTAAAGAGGTGAAATAACTGTCCAGGATTATAGAACTAGTATTAAAAGTTTTAGGCCTGCAGTTTGAACCCAGGCAGTCTGGCTATAGAGCTGGGGCCTCACTGCTTGACAATGACCGGCCTCAGGTGTGGTCAACCACCTGGTTCCAGGGAGGGAGGGCTATCTAAAGTGTCCCCATTCCGTTTTCAGAAAGTAAAATGGAACAGAAACCCACTTTCCAAAGCTTCCAGAGATCCTTACCATACATTTTAGCCTTTTAATTTAAATTTAAGATTCATAGGAAGTTGTAAGTTGTAAAGATGGTATTTGAGTGGGGTCCTGTGTACCCTTCCCTAATTCGCCCACCACGTTGACAGCACGACATCCGTACTTGACACGCACGGTCTGTGCTGAGAGGAGGAGTTGTGCAGCCCAGCTTGCCCTGACCCAGTCCTGCCATCATGAAGGATCTCTTGACCTGGGTGAATCTAGCTCTTAACAAAGCAGAGAACCAACTGGCCTGTGGGTCTTCTCTGCGCTGGACTTGGCCTATAGTATTTGTGCCCGTTTTCAGCTGGATGGGACCAGACTGGGCCCTTGGCTTCTGGGGTTTCCATTGGGTGTCCAAAGTGGTGACATTGATCCATGTGTTCCCTCAGATATTTGCCTCCGGACCCACCGTGCGACAGGTGCCGCATCCAGGATTGAAGCCCAGGAGAGCTGGGTCTTGAAGTGAGCTCACGAGTTTCTTGTTCTTGTTTTCCCAATGGTGGGAAGACAGGTCAGCAGGTAGCAAAGGCCTGTGGGATACCAAGACGAGCAACTAACTGCTTTGGGTGGCAACGGGACAGGCTCTCACTGAGCTTGTCCAAACCTACCGAGAAGGCTGCTGGGCAGACCAGGAAGGGACAGGTGTGCAGGGCAGAGGGGATGGAAGTGCATGTGCGTTCCTGTAAGGGGGGAAGGGATGTGGCCCCAGGAGCATCTGCCTGATTCCCCGTTAGCAAAACCCTACCGGAGGTTGCCAGGCTCTCTGCACAGGTGAGGCCAAGGCAGCCGAGTTGAGCCCCTCAGGCCTGTGAGTTGTGCTTGGGGATGAGACCACCCAGCTGTGCCTCCCAGTCACGGCCACACGTCAAAGGGCTGCCTATGCAGAATGGAAGGCACGAAAGTTTCCAACCTGTGACCACAACCATCCGAGAGCCCTTTGGAATGTTTGGCTTTGACTAGAACAGTGTCGAGTCTACCGGGACGGATTAGCTGCATAAGAGACCCTCAGCGAATGAACTGACCTGTCGGGTAGGGTCACTCAGGTTCGTTCTCTGTTGCAGGATATTTGCCAAAAGCAGCAAGGTTGGTCGAAGTGTGGCTGACACTGAGCCAAGCCGCGGGGGCAGGAGTTTAGCTGATGGTTTCGGCTGCTTCCCCAGCCCCTCGCTGAGGCAGTGAAGAGATGTGTCGCCAGCCTGAAGCAGGGCTCATCTGCCCGTGGCCGTGGCTGGGGCTGGGCATCCAGCTCCTCCGACCGCTGGCATGAGGCGGTTAAATGTGCGTTTTAAAGAAAAGAGGCCTGGATGCAGCCTTGTGCTTTGTCACTTGTAATTGGAATTTCTTCCATCAAAAGGCCATCCTTGCCCCTGACTTCAGTGGCAGTGGTCTGACGTTGGCTTTGAAGAGGCCCTGCCAGCCTGGAGGCAGGCTCGGCATTTCATCTCAGTTGATGAAAGAAGGGTGAATAATGAAAAATAATGGGTCGTTCTAAAGCAGTACCTTTCAGAGGGCGCTAGGTCTAATTTGGGTCTATCTCAAGGGAAGTAAACTAGTGGAATTCATCAAAGTAGCCCTCGAGGACAAGGCAGTGCCGACTGCCGAGGGGACAATCCAGTCGGTTTAAAACACTGACCCCAGGCCAGGCGCGGTGGCTCACGCCTGTAATCCTAGCACTCTGGGAGGCCGAGGCGGGCGGATTGTTTGAGCTCAGGAGTTCGAGACTAGCCTGAGCAAGAGCAAGACCCCATCTCTACTAAAAAAATAGAAAGAAATTATCCGAACAACTAAAAATATATAGAAAAAAAAGCCGGGCATGGTGGCGCATGCCTATAGTCCCAGCTACTCCGGAGGCTGAGGCAGTAGGATCACTTGAGCCCAGGAGTTTGAGGTTGCTGTGAGCTAGGCTGATGCCACGGCACTCACTCTAGCCAGGGCAACAGAGTGAGACTCTGTCATTCATTCATTCATTCATACATACATACATAAATAAATAATAATAAAAAAAAACACTAACCCCAGGCTTCAAAGCAGACGGAGCGTGGACTGCTAACCTGCCCTGCAGCGCGAGTGAAACACGAGCCCCTTCCACAGAGGTGTGTGGCTCTGTGTTGTCTGTTGCTAAAACCTCTGCCTAGGTAGCAGTGGCCTCAAACAGTGCCTGTCTGCAGCCTCGACAGCTGAATTCTGTCCTGCTTAAGCTTTATGTGGGTGCAAAGGACAGACCCTCTCAAACCAGGTCAGCTCAAGTGGCGGGAGTCGTGGGGGAGGCGCGTGGCGCATGCAGCCAGAGGGGTTCCTGGTCGTTCTTTCTCCCTAAACACAGTCAGTTCATACATTATACACACAGGAGATTTCTACCCAACTAAAGTGATACCGATCCTTGTTACATTGCTTTATTGAGGGTAAAGCTTAGGTGACTAGAGTTTTCATCATTCACTGTTCTTCCCCCAGCCGTAACAGAGTCTGGGGCTGGAAGGAGGCCCAGGGAGAAGCTGCCCTACCCCCACCTCTCCTGCCTTTGTAGCGGCTCCTGCCCTCGGAACACCTTCCAGGTCGGGCTCCCAAAAGAGAAGGGCTGCCAGCGCAGGGGCCGTGGGCAGGGAGCGCCAGCTCCAGGGGCTGTCAGGCACCTGGACTGATGCGGCCGGGAGAGCCCAGGGCCGCCCTCCTGCCCTACAGTCTTGGGTGCGGGTGTTTGCAAAGATGGACGGCGTACAAAATACCCCAACAATTCTATGCCACTCTATCTAAATTCTGTTTGAAATATTGTTTCAGTAACTGCTGGGATTGTTTTTCCTTCTGACTATACTTCTCAAACCAACAAGAGCCCAGCAGAGAAAACAACGGCCAAACAAACCCTCTGAGATGGGAGCCCTGGGTCCACCCTGAAGGGCCACCATCGGTGTGATGTTGACCCCCTATCTGCAGGCTCTGCCCAACCCGGTGCAGTGACCCAGAGGAGCATCTGAGATTTAACCCCAGACCACCCACCAGGGCTGCCTGGCCCATCCCTCCCAACCGTCACTATGATGGGTCCCTCGCAGAGACCTGCTCCTGGGTGGAGGCCTCCTCTTGGCTTCTCTGCCTCCCTCCACACCTGTTCTAGAAGGTCCTTGATGCACGTTTGCTCCGGAAGTGACCATGTGGCAGAGGCTGGCCTTGCTGGATGTGCATTTGTAATCAGGAACTAATCTCAAGCAAGGTGTTTTCCTTCTGAAGCAGCCTCCTCAAGAGCCTGCCTAGGCCCTGGCCCACCCACTGCACTTCCCTGGGTCCCATCTGGTTGGTGCTCAGGGCTAAGACCAGGGCCCCAGGGCCAGCAGGCACCACATGTCCCTGCCAGTCAGGGCTCAGACACTCCCAGGAACGGCAGGGGCCCGGGTCCTGCTGAGCACCCTCTGAGCCTGTCTCAGGCCAGACCCTTCGTCTTCCTCCCCAGCTCTGCACAGCCTGGCCAGGCAGGCACATCCCCTCCGCTGGTGGAGAACCAGAGGTTTCGAGAGATTAAGAAATCTTCTTGGCTATAAAAGAGAAAAAAAAGAAGAAAATAGAAAAATGCCCAGGGCACGGTGGTGGGCGTTCGTAGTCACAGCTACTGGGGAGGCCAAGGCGAGAGGATGGCTTGAGCCCAGGAGTTCAAGGCTGCAGTGAGCTGTGATGACGCCACTGCACGCCAGCCTGGGCAAGCAAGACCCCATCTCAAAAGCAAAACAAACCAAAAAAGGAAATACGCCCAGGAAAACCTGCGGCCAGCCGTGGGGACACTGGTATTTGAACCCAGGCTGCGGCACAGCCACCTGCGACTCTGCGACTTCCTGCTCCTGCCCCGAGGGACAAGCCCAGCGGGCTACCGCAGAGAGGTGGGAGCGGCTTCCCGGCGAACCAAGGGGTCCACGCGAGGCCGGCGGCGGGAGGAGCGGCCGTGTCCGGAGAGCCTCGGCGCGGCCGACCCGGCCCCATGGCCCGGCTGGGCGCGCTGCTCCTGGCCGCCGCCCTGGGCGCACTGCTCAGCTTCGCGCTGCTGGCCGCCGCGGTGGCCAGCGACTACTGGTATATCCTGGAGGTGGCGGACGCCGGCAACCGCAGCCGCGGGCCCGGACGCGCGGAGCAGCTGTCCTCGCACTCGGGGCTCTGGCGCATCTGCGAAGGTAACCGCGCCCCGCCCTCCTCCCTCCAGCGACCCTCCCCTCCCGCCCGCCTGATGCCCCGTCCTCCCCGCACCGCACCGCGGACCCCCGGGGCTCTCGGCTCCCTCCCCATCACCCTGGCTCTCCAGGCGCCCCCCACCCTATCGCGGCGACAGTCGGGCTGAGGGGCGGCTGCGGAGGAAGGAACTCCTGCCCAGGCAGGCCAGGGGCAGAAAGTGGGGGCAGGGCGGGCACTGTGTGGCCCCGTAAGGGTCAGGGTCAGGGACGTGAGAACATTCCTGAGTGGAAACCAGGACCTGGGGCTGTCCCCTGGCTTCTGGAGCCTGTCTGGTGCAAAACTGGGGCAGCAGGTCCCCTGAAGCTGGCAGGGGCTCTGCCACTTGCTGCTGGGTGACCCGAGATCTTGTTCAGGGACTCAACCTCCAAGTCCCTGAGATGGGGAGAAAAGGGTGCATCCCCAGGAGCCCATGCCGCTGCCCCCTGGGAGACTGGGTCATTGCAGGAGGGAGCGCAAGGCTGGGCTCCTGGGCGCAGGTGGGTGCAGGTGCGGTGGCTGTTCTTGCTGCCCCTCTGCAGGGGCAGCCACAGAGACCCTGGTGCACCCTTCCTGGAGAAGGGGGCTGCAGCAGTGCACGTGGGGGAAGGAGGCCCCATGTGTGTAGCTGGGCGTCCTCTGGGGCGGCTGCAGGGTTTCCTCCAAGTGACCAGGAGTTGGTTCTTGCTCACCTTGCCCGGGGTTGGACCCGGCAGCCTCCTGGCCTGAAGAGTGCCTGGGCGGGGGTTTCAAACACCAGGTCCAGGAGGGAGGAGGGGTTCCCAGCAGGCTGGAGGGGCCACGTGCCCCCACTGCCGCCCCTCACAGCTCCCTCCTCACCAAGTGGGCTTCCCAGGCACAGGGCAGGCGCTGGGGTGGAAAGGATGGAGGAGGGTGTGTGCGTGTGTGTGAATGAGTGTATATATAGATACGAATGTGTGTGCGCGTGTGCGTGACTCTGTGTGCACGTGAATATGAGCGTGGGAATGTGAGTGCGTGTCAGCGTACATGTGACTACGAACGGTCGAGTGAGTGAGCATGCACGCGTGTGTGGGGTGGAGGCAGCTGGGGACCAGGGACTGAGCCGTTCATCTGACAGACTATGCCTGCTGACGCACACGTGTGTGCATGTGCAGGTGACTGTGCACATGTGTAACAGAGAGCACGCATGCCCACATGACGTGAGCCGTGAAGATTCCGGAGCATGAGGCTTCCCAG
>RJWJ010032419.1:0-18546 GCA_004363605.1 Indri indri
CCGGCTTTGAGATGTCCCGCCTTTTTGGGCCAAACCAATGTATGCCTCCCAGGTATTGATTTATGACTTTACTTGTAACCCCTGTCTCCTTGAAATGTATAAAACCAAACTGTAACCCAGCCACACCAAGTCCACTGCTCAAGACCTCTTGGGCGTGGCTCCGGGTCATGGTCCTCAAATTTGGCTCAGAGTAAATCTCTTCGAAATTATTTTACAGAGTTTGGTCTTTTTTTTCTGTTGACAGCTATAAGGTGAATCACCTGGCTTCTGTCAGGTGTTCTCATGCCTGTGTCGGGGCTCAGAAAACAATAACACCCTAAAATGAAGGCTTCAGAAGCAAAAGTTTTTCTCTGACTTTCTCCTGCCTTCCTGACTCTCAGTCCCATTCTCCTCCAAGGCTAGTCATAGTGTCAGAATCTGAGTCACGGCACCAAAGATGTCCGAGTGGGGGTCTGCCCTTGATTCTTGTTGTGCTCTCAGCCAAAGAATGACCAGATACAACAAAGGGTCAAGTCCAGACTACTATCCCTGTCCTCTGACTCCCTTCTTGGAAAAATCACCAGCAAGGCCAATACGATGGAGTAACATCAGGCAGGGAGCAGTTTCACAAGAGCAGTGCTTTATTGTAGAATAAGACAGGTGTGTCTCCAAGAGTGGAGAGAGACAGACCAACGCACTCACTCACTGACCCAGTCACCTTCTGACTTCTCGGATTGTTGCCTTTTATTAGCCCAGTCTGGAGGAAGGCTCTTGGCAGGTGTAGGATGTTATCAAATGAACAACAGGTGTCCTTAAAATTCCTTCTGCATATAGGAGCTCCCTCTAAGAAAGCGCACCTGGGGGGTGGGAGTGAAACACAATGTAGATTCAAGCTATTGACATATTAATTAACCTTAGGTTACTCTAGGTCACTTTCTAAATCCTATTATGCCTGGGCAGGGGAATTCCTAGATTCCCTCCTGCCCCAGGTGTAGCAGTTGCTCAGGATAGGATTAAGGGTGGGTCGACACCAAAATGGAGCCATGGAGTGCCCGCCCTTATTCTTCTTCCCAGGTGGAGCAATTACTCAAAACAGCACCCAAACAGGGAACCCTTGTCCCAAGAAGAGCCGGAGATCCTATCTACCTAACAGTAGAAATTAGAAACCCTCTTCCCCAAGGCGGGTCACAGAAACCAGAACTCCATTTTCCCTAAAGCCAGCCATAAAAACCTAAAAGTGTTACTCTAACATTCCCTCTTCCCTAGTTGTGTAAAAACTGGCCACAAAGAAATTATCTGACCTCGCTTGTTTGACTGTAGGTCATGAGTCCCCCATTCTAGAGAGGGTCCTGGTCCATACCCAGAATGAAGAAATACTGCACAGAGAGGCCAAGAAGACTCTAGACAGATAGGACTTGCATTTCCCCATTCAGTCTATTATTAATAGCATTAGATCATGCCCTTTTTGTACAATCATATTTCTAAACTGCCGTCTATACTTTTTCTATACTTTTTTGAACCTAAGCATAAAAATGGGCAATTTCCCCTGTGACTTTGGGTCTTCATTCTGAAAGCTCCTGTGCATATATGTTAAATTAATTTGTATGCCTTTACACCTATTAATTTGCATCTTGTTAGTGATATTTCAGCGAATCTTCAGGGGGTCAAGGACCTTAGCTGGGTTAGGGTGGGAACTTGTGGTGGGGGCTGAGAAAGAATTCTGGACACAAAGATTAGAATAGTTTTAAAGAAAGAAAGTTTGTTTTACTTCCCAAAGGGAGGGAAGGGCATGGCCTGAGAGAAAGAAAGGAGAAGTGTTGGCCCAAGGCCAGGGGGTTAGGGTTTTTATGGGGAAAAAAGGAAGGAAAAAAATTGATTGTTGCCAGGTGATAGCAGAAAATGGCTGTGAAAAGGCTGCATCTGTCCCCCACTCCCCACACCCCCTTTTTCTTTTTTTACTCTTCTCTGAGAGGCTGGCTTATCAGAGTCCTTGGAATGTGGTCTGGCAGGAACTGGGGCAGGGAGTTTGCCCCCCCCCACCCCGTCTGCTCAGGGCTCTTCAAGGCTATTAAAACAAGCTCTCAAATAAAATAATTTAAGCCACAGGTGGTAGTTCAAACAAAGGGGCAGTTGTGCTATGAATTTTCTCTTCAAAGGGGCAATTATGTGCTATGAGTTTACTCCTCTTTCTATTAGAGAGTTTGTTTTTTTTCTCTGTTAGATAGTTCATTAATAAGGCCACCTTTCAGCCCCTATACCTGCAAGAAGGTCCTGCCAGCCTGGAAAATGTAAAGAAGTACTTTTTAAAAAAAGGTGGTTAAACTTTTTAATGGAAAAAAAAAAAAAAAAACCTCTGTAAAATAATTGAAAAAGGTTTATTCTGAGCCTAATGTGTGTGACTGGCCTGGAGCACATGACTTCAAGAGGTCCTAAGAAAACATGCCCATGGTAGCTAGGTTATAGTTTTGTTTTATACATTCATGGAGACAGGAATTACATGTAAGATCCTAAGTCCATATGTGGAAGAAGTACATTGGTTTGGCCAGAAAAGGTGGGATATCTCAAAATGGGGAGGGGAGTTATAGGTTATAGGTGGCTTTAAAGATTCTTTCATTTGTAATTGGTTAAAGAAATTAATCTTTGTCTAAAGGCTTGGAATGTTTTAATTTAAGATAAGGATGTCTCTTAATCAGAGACAAGCTACACGACATTTACCAAAATTCAAGTGATCTGTTAAATAAATTGATGGCCTGCAGGTGTGGTTTAAGCTTTGTCTTCTATGGTGTTAGGCCTGTTGATGATTTAGATTTTTTTGTTACAAAGAGTAACTCCAAATGGGAGAGGGCATGACAAGGCATGTCTGACCTGGCTTCTCCTCATGGCCAGTAGCTCAGCTTCAAGGTTTTTATGGGGTCCTCTTGGCCAAGAAGGGGTCCATTCATTCTGCTGGGGGCTTAAGATTTTATTTTAGTTCACAAACTGCACACTGACATGCAAGATAACAAACCCCCAGGTCTTCTGACCCTATTTCCTGGAACATCCTGCCAACCTGAAATATGACCTTGGTGAAGCTGTGCCTCTCAGGCTTACTCTGCACCTGAGGCTGAGATCTTTTCCTGGTTATTTGGGATTTGGGATTAGACATTTTCTCCTCCTTTATGAATGTCACCTTCTATTCTCAAGGCTGTCTGTCTTTTTTGCCTCTATGCCTGGGGTCTTCTTCTTAAGCCTGATCTTCCATTTACTGACAAGTGAAACATGCCTGTCCTGTGTCTCTTACCGTCATTATTGATGCTTCTTTTCTCTTACCTGCTTTTTCATTTGTGGTCAGAAACCAGCACCAAGGAGAACACTGGCGTCACATCTAATATTGTAGAAACTCTGCTGTATCTCTCCCAGAACATTTGCATTTATAAAGATGAGGGTGATGACCAACACAATGAGATGCTTTTTCAGGAGAAAGATTCAGAGTTATTGATGATTTCTTACTGCATTGGTTGTGGTGTGCTGGGCTGGTTTCCACTGGTTTGCAAGAACTGATTGTGCACACCTCTTTTCCATTCCATCATGCTACTTCACCTTGGTAGATTGAAGCTGGCTATGGTGGGAGTATTTACACAATGGTAATTTCCAAACCCTATACATCAGGGCTTCTTTTTTCTTAGAGAGCAAATTTACCAACATAATTTACCTTTAAGCTTCACTGTGTAGATGATGTCATTCTGGGTGGGCAATTGAATGTGGTCTTTTTTGATCACTGTAGGTGAGACAAATCAGGGACCCCTCTTAGGGGTCCCTTGCCCAAGCATGGAAATAAAGAAAAAAGTCTTGAGTCCCTTCAAGTGAAATTCCGGGCACCTAGTTAGCCTTAAAAAGTAAATGAGCAACTTGATAAGCAAGAAGATATTAATAACAATAGTCCCTCAAGCAAGACACAATCACCTGTTAACTTATATTCTTGAGTTATTTTTCAGAAATCCCACCAATGGAAAACAGAGAATAAAGGGAAACTGAGGACCGAACTTTTACTTTCTTTCTTTGTTTCTTCCTGAGGGGCCTGAAGGGAGTCACACCTACCTTTACATTACATTCTGCTGACTCCAAGTTTTAGACAAGGCCTTGCTAAACCAATTGCTTCTTCAACTAATTGCTAATCAAAGAGTCTCTGGATGCACCTATGGCCTTTAAGTCCCTGCTTCAAGATATCCTACCTTTTAAGGCTGACCAATGTATAACCTCCATGTATTGATTTACAATTTTGCCTGCAAATTCTTCTTTCCTGAAATGTACCTCTGCCTTTAAAAACCCTTGCTTGTAACCTGTCAAGGAATTCATGAGTTAAGCATTAGCTGCCTGTTCTCCTTGCTTGGTTCCATGCAATAAATGCCCCTTTCTCCCACAGCAAATCTTGATGTTTCTGGCTTTACCATGCTGGGTGAGTGGACTCCAGTGTGGTTTGGTAATATAGGGGCCAAGGGAAAAACTTTCCCTTTGCCCTCTGAAGGTTCACTGAAAAATCAACTCACAAAAGAGATTAATTGGAGAAAAGACATATAAATTTATTAACATGTATATAGGGGAACATAACAGAGTGATTACTCACCCACCAATAGTATGCAGAAGCTTTTATACCATCTAGCGGTTACAGAAAGAATGGGGGCTAAGATCCTGGCAAAAAAGGTTATGGGAGGGAGGAGGCAAAGGAATTCTGTTGAGGGACAATACATGATTACAGGGGAGAATGAATGGATCTATGCACATGTATGAGGGGACAGAGATTAACTTGTGAATGGTTTCCTTTGGAATTTGAATGAGCCTGAGAGACAGACATTATCTTGTGAAAGGGTCTGTTCATGTGTGGTTACATTCTTAGTCTTTTTTTCTGTAACAGATAATGAGTTAAGAGGGAGGGGAAGGAAAAAAAACAAAAACAAAAACACAATTGTTCTCCTTGGTGGATCAGTGGAGTCTTTATGTAGGCAGGGGAAAGGTCTTTTCTAGCATCTGCTGATCTCCTTTAATTCAAACTACTTATTGTACCAGGGAGCTATATTGTGGAGTGAAATTCCTGGTACTCCTTCATTACCACTTTGTATCTCATAATTGTAAGAAAATCAAAATCTCAGGGTCACCCCTCCTCCCCCTCAACTCCTTATGCAAAAGGAAAGGTAAAGGTCTCAGGCACCTGAGAAGAACTGGCCCTGCAGATCATTTGTTAAGGAAATTCCTTACTGGCCTCCTGTAGGCAAGGACATGCAAATTGTAATTTTTGGTCCACAGGCTGTGCCTAGCACCTAAACCTAAAGTCTGTTTGATTTCACACTAATAATGAATTACAAGTTTATCTTTACAGGTAAATAGGAGACAGAATAGGATCAGACATTATTCCACCTACCTAGGAACATCTACATAATTGATACTTCTTTTCAGATAGTATAGAAGATGGACTTTGACCACCTCCCTGAGCCTTGAACCAAAGCTTAAGTCTGCTTAAAATATTGAACAAAAGCCTTGAAAATGATTAACACCGAGCTTCAATAAAAGGTACTTCTACTTTCTGGAACAGGACATGCCAAACATCACAGCAGAAGGTCCAGCACAAACTGGGTACTGCCAAGAGGAAGCCCAAAATTGACTCTCATAGACCTTTTCCCTCATTTTAATGCTACAAATCATGCCCAAAGGTAGAGATTTAACATGCTAATGAGACATGTGATATACAAAGAAGCATGATTGCCAGATGTGCAGCTGCCAATAAAACCCCACCTTTATATGCTATGATTTCAATACTGTAACAGAGGGAATGGCCTGAAAAAAAAATGGCACAAATATTTTCTGTCTCTTTAAGACTTCCCCTACTCTTTTTGGGAACTGAAGCTTCAGGCTGGTGGTCGGGAGGGGCCTAGGGATGTCTTTTTGTTCTTTGTGTTACAGGAGATGGCTCAGTCATCCCAGGGCCTGGCACCAGCCCCCCAGGTGGGTGGAGGTCACAGGCTTTGTCTTTGGCAGGGATGGGACAATTAGAATAGTTAACCACAACAGCCTAGAACTGAGAGCCCTCCCTTTTAAAGCTGTGTTTCTGCTCATGTTCAGGAAATCTGGATTTTGAGATGATAGAGTCTGCTATTTTTCTTCCTTTCCCTGAAAAGTAAATAAACTTCTCTTTCCTTCTCCTCAAACTATTTGTTCTTGTTTTTCTGACGCTACCTCGAGGACAAGTGCCAAGCTTTCCTTAACAATATTGGCACTAAACTTTCTCTCTACCCCTTTAAAAGTTCACCACCCTTTGTCCAGAGAGCCAGTCCAGTTGCTTCTTAACCAGTCCTGTCTTCCTTTTGTTTGAGCAAAAGTCCCAAATAAAGCCTCGCCTGTTTAAATCTTTCCAGTCTCTTACCAATGTCTATTGACTCAGGGACTAAGAACCCAAAGTCCGGTGTCACCTTCACTTCCTTTTCTCTTCTAACGTTCCCCTTATTTTATGTAAAATGTAGATTTCCTGGGCCTCACAAAAATGTAACCATTTTTCCTCCCCCTCCCCCCTTTTCCCTCTTGTTTTTCCCAATACATCTTCAACTTTGGCTTAATAAATGCCCACTGATTCAGATTTTTGCCTCAGTCACTTATTGGGGTTGATGTAATTCAAAGCTGTAAAGAGTTCAATATGTTGAACTGTGAAACTCATAATGTCCCTGGCCTGAGTTTTACTAGATGCTGGTTGTAGAGTGAGCTGGAGGAACACAGCCTAACCCAAGTCATATTTTAGGTTTTTGGCTCATTCTGAGGAAAAGAGCTCAAGCTTGGTGCCAAGAGCCCCAGAGATTTGACTCTATTCTGTTGCTGACCAGCTACACAGCATAGAGCAATTAATGTATGCTAAACTTTCTTATCTGTTAGATGAGGACAATTACTGGCTGTCGCATGTCTCTTACTAGCTTATCCTAAGAAACAGATGGGATGACATCTTTTAAATGAAAGGGCTGTGTATGGCCAGGGTGAAGAGTGTGGACTTGGGAATGAGATGGACTTGGTTCAAAACCTGAGCTTGCCAACGATGAGTCATGTGACCATCTACATCAGTTCTAAGACACAGCTAATGATACCAGATTATCAAAGTGGATGTAATGATTAAATGAAATAATGTTTCAAAAGGATTTCCCTCTCTGCGTCAAGACGGGACTGATCCAACACAATAATTGGTTGCTCCTATTATTAACACTGCTTTGAAAATGTTCTTCAATCTTGAAGGCACTCCTATTTCATTCATCATATGGAATATCTGTGGTGATTACTTACTCTAGCACCTGGCTTAGAGTGAATGTTTAGTACCTTTTTAAAGGATTCCTGAAATTAAGCAAGGTTATTTTCATTACAGTTCAAGTTCAGGTGATTTAGTTACCTGACTAACCAAACTCTTCAGAGGGGGGAAAACAAAAGAAAGAGAGTTTTTGCTTCAGACAAAATACTTTCGGCAAAAACCACAATGAGATATCACCTAACTCCAGTGAGAACGGCTTTTTTTCGAAAAATCCCCAAACAACAAATGCTGGTGTGGATGCAGAGAGAAAGGAACACTTAAACAATGTTGGTGGGACTGCAAACTAGTACAACCTCTATGAAAAGTAATATAGAAATACCTCATAGAACTAAAAGTAGACCTACAATTTGATTCAGGAATCACACTACTAGGTATTTACCCAAAGGAAAAAAAGGACATTTTATAAAAAAGTCACCTGCATCTGAATGTTTATAGCAGCACAATTCACAATTGCAAAGATGTGGAAATAACCCAAGTGCCCATCAATACATGAGTGGATTAATAAGATGTGGTATATGTATACCATGGAGTACTACTCAGCCATAAAAAAATGGTGAACTAATATCACTTGTATTAATCTGGATGGAACTGGAGACCATTCTTTTAAGTGAAGTATCACAAGAATGGAAAAACAAACACCATATGTACTCATCATTAAATTGGAACTAATTGAACATATGGAAATAAAACCCATCGGAAATCAAGCAGGTGGGAGGCGGGAGGAGGGGAAGAGTAAATTCACACCTAACGTGTACAGTGCACACTGTCTGGGTGATGGGCACACTCATAACTTTGACTCAAACTGTACAAAAGCAATTTATCTAACCAAAACATCTGTACCCTGATAATACCCTGACATAAAATATAAAATAAATAAGTCCTCTCCCTAAAAAAAAAAAAAAAATTTAGCTGAGTGACTGAAAGTTGTCCTTCAAAAATCTAAAGAATCTGGGTAAGTGAAGCAGGCTGGTAATAACTTGACTTAATAGATATAAGACATTGTAGATTTTATCCTGGGGACTTGACAATTTTCATAAAAAAGGCACTTGCATTCTAATTTCTTTGGGGGTTGTTTGTAAGTTTCTTGTAAGTGTTCCATTGGGAATTAACCTATTCACATTCAGGCTGAATACAGGAGTGTGCTCAGCTGATTCCTTTTAGAAATGTAAATTGAGTTGAGTTACACATTTATACAGTTCCAGGAAGGCAGTACCCCTTCCTTATCACCCCTAGCATAGAAACAAATGAGGATTTGATTTGTTATTCTGTGGTATGCTGCTGGGAGACAGCAAGGCCCATGCCTGGTAAGAAAAATATTTCACTTATCAGGGCCATTTATTACAGGTTAGCGTCTTACTCCTGAACAGAGAATAACCTGCAAATAGTTGCTAGGATGTAGCACAAAAGGCTCTCTATGTGCTGAGGTGAGATGCTGAGCCTTCCTTTGAAGAAGGGGTGGAAATGTTTAGTGGAATGAGCCTCAGTTTTGAGGTCCCATGGAATACTGGGCAACCTTGAGCTAGATGTTTGGTTTCCCTGAGTCTCAATTTCCACATTTGAAATATTAAGGAGATATTTAATACTTTCCAGAGTAACAATAAGGGCTAAAGGAGCTAATGTATAAGCAACAGAGTGTCAGGCACATATTCGGAGCCAATATTAATCTGTTCCCCAATACCAGAGGTTTTAATTATTAATACCCTAGGGTACCTTTGTTTCTGATTTCTAAGATAATAGCAGATCCTCTCAAGGGAGGAGAGAGGTAAAGACAGACCCAGAACTAAGGTCATTGCCCTGAATGGTGTGCCTGTGGTAAGGCTTGGACCTCTAGGTGGCCTACTTGTGGCAGGGGTAGGTACAGCACAGGAGGGAGGAGCCTGGAGGAGGCCAGGGCAATCCTCCCCGACTTTGTAGTTTTGCTTGGGCCAAGTCAAGAAACTTGGAGACCTCCTGTCCCTAGAACTGCTACAAAATTTCTTAGAATTTTGGAATTCTATCTGGATTTTTTTTTTTAGGAACGTGTCCTAAGTGGACCAGAGAAAATGAATCTTTTGCCTATTAGTTTTATCTCTCAAGTCAAACATAAAAGGAGACAGAGGTACTTTGTAAAAGATTCTCAGAAAAATATAATTGTTGTTTAAAAAAATAGACAAGACCAGCCAGATGGATAAAGATGTATGGGTTAATTGCTGAATCTGCATCTCACCTGCATCTTTTATGTGGCAGATATTAATACTTTATAGGTAATGAGGTCCTCAACAGGAGAATTATGGCCTAATGGCCTGACATTTGTAAAGCTGTAAAATGTAGGGGGAGATTTAACAAGCAAGATGAGCTGCCCTCCTGCATATTAACACAATTATGCACCTATGCACAAGTCTAGCAGTAAATATAGTGTATTTATAGCATTAGGATTCTTCAAAGGATAGTAAGCAGACATTGCAACTTGCATCTTAATTTTTTTTATTAAAAAATTCTTATTATTCTTTCTTCTTATTATTAATAGTAAGAAAATGTTTCCATTTTTCAGGAAACTTTTGGGGGCTTTAAACCTTTTTAGATGCTTCAGTGGTCTCTGCCTTTGTTCTGTGTTTTGTAGCAAAGGTAGCAGGACTGATGGTATGCTCAGACTCTGACCTCTACTGCCAGGAATTGGGGCTAGAGTGGAGGGTGGTTCAAGCTTTCTAACATGGAGGTGCTGTTACACCAGAGGCTAGAGGTTTTGGAAAGCCATGAAAATGTCCATGCCCACCACATGTCACTGACTTTGCCAGCAATATTTGGCTTTTCTGTTTCTTGCCTAATTTTTGTTCCTAAAGCATTTGGGGTACCTAACCATCACTCTAGGAAAGAATCCTTTCTTCCCTCTTCCTGGCTTCTAGTGGCTCCTGGAAATCCTTGGCTTTCCTCAACTTGTAGCTGCATCACTCCAATTGCTGTTTCTTTTGTCACATGGCCGCCTTCCCTGCGTGCCTGTCTCTGTATCTCTAAATAAGGACACTATAAGGATCTCTGTAAGGACCTCTGCTTATAAGGACAGCAGTCATTGGATTCGGGCTCCATCCTAATCCAATACCACCTTATCTACTTGATTACACCTGCAAAGACCCTATTTCCAAAAAACATCCCATTCACAGGTATGCGGAGTTAGGACTTCAGTATACTCTTTTGGGGGATACAATACAACCCACAACACTTCAATAATAAAAATAAATTCACTATCTACTTCCGTTATGAAAAATAAAAGTTGAACACATGCCCAGACTCATATTTAACATCACGTAGCAGCAGCCAATTCTAGAAGAGATGGATGTGTAGCTTGCTAAGCCCTGTGATGTTTCAGAAGGCATTTTCTTTGTTAGAGAATACTTGGTTAAGGTCTGAGAAGATCATGGTAAAATAATTCTAAAGTCGTTGCTAAATCTGGACTCCATTCCCAATCTTCCCTGTGTCTTCATTTTTTTCTCCTAAAGTAGAGATCTCTGTATCTGGCCAGCCACTATCCTCCTGTACTCCTATTCCTAGTCTCTTTTTGTATTTTACTATGAATTTAAATTTCTGAATCCCCCCCACCCAAGAGTAATTTGCCACTGAAACCATCAACTCTAATTAAAGGAAAGACTCTATCCGTCCTCAAAAAGAAGTGTAGGCATTAGTTATTAGTGAACAGATTAGGAAGGCATTTTGAAGTAAGAAGGTTGTTCTGGTGCTCGTATCAGCACGGATGCCAGTTCTGATTAATGAACCTACCTTCGTGCATGGATACCACACTCAGAGGTGTGTAACTAGACTATCTCCTTTGCCTGAGTGTCTGAGTCACCTCTTTTTTCATCTTACATCTGTTTGAGGTAAGACCCAGGGTACTCAAATGGAAGGAAGGCAAAGCTATGGCAAGTTCCACTGGTAGGTACATCTAGCACCCTCTTGTTTTTCAGTATTTATTGGATAAGC
This sequence comes from Indri indri, assembly GCA_004363605.1. Taxonomy (NCBI): domain Eukaryota; kingdom Metazoa; phylum Chordata; class Mammalia; order Primates; family Indriidae; genus Indri; species Indri indri. The sequence goes on from RJWJ010032419.1 coordinate 11,246, forward strand.
AAGAGCTTAGAATAGAAAGCTGCTGTATTTGCCCTCATGAATCTGATGAAGGATTGGTGTAGGGGGGAGTAAATACATCCTCTTTCCTTTTAAAATTCTGTAAAAGTAAAGGGCATTCTGACAAAAGTTCCATATAACAAAGCTTTGTCTTCATTTAGAGCATAAGCCTCTAGTGGAAATTGGCTGATCTGGTCATAGCACATTCATGACAATGGAAATCCGCATGATAGATGATCAAAGGGTTTTATTCTTGGTCCAGCCCATGAAGCAGTCCCTGTCTATAGCATACATCTTCATGTGCTCTTGGCACTCTTTCACAATAGGAATAAAAGAGTCTACAGCTCCGCTCTCTTTTTTTAAGTGATTTTGTTCATTATTCCTAACCCCTCCCAACCCAATAGAAAAGTTGCTCAGGTTTACTATTTCTGCTCCAAATAAGCTAAATTTTGGCTGAAATAATTTTTCTATCTTATTCAGAGCACATCTACTCACTCACAGAGACACAAACATGAATTTATTTATTACATCTTCAGTTTGGGAAGTACCCACTATTGGTGAGGCACGGTAGTACATGCTAAGGATAGAAACATGAATGGCTCCTCTCCCCTGGGAGCCCAGTTTCTGTGTTTCTGTGTGTGTGTGGGGAGGGTAGGGGTTGGGTGTATAAAATGTACAGGGTAGAAGATGGAGAGAAGACATGTAAGTAGGATTAAACAAATGGTGTAAATGACACACACAGTAGGGAAGATGTATTGTGTACTAAATGGGCCAAGGAGGCTTTCTAGAAGAAATGGAGGCCTGAAGTGTGATGAATAATGTCTTACATATAAGCAGACCAAGTTGTGAAATGGAGTTTTAGGAAACAGCACATGCAGAAGAAAGCAGCTATATGCAGGAGCTGGCAAGTGGTTCAGCTTGGCCATCAGTAGACAATTTATAGATTGATGTTTAGGGAGTCCCTCATTCTAGTTCAATTCCAGCTTAACAAAAGAACACGAATGCCCAGTGGGGTTCATTAAAATGGACATGAAATATGTCGCATGCAGAAATGTGAATGCACATTACAGTAGGTTGCAGTACATTCACATATATTTAAAGAAATGGGAAGAAAAGCCTGGTGTTCTGTGATGAGCTATGTCACTCCCTCCCATTTAATGTGATTAAAGGCAACATTTAATAGGTCCCCAGAGCTTTCTGTGCTGATCCATATCTCCTGGGCAGCAACCATCTCCTTTTATTCTACATATTATGGTACAAGCAAAATAGCAAGGTGATGTCAGTTGTATTAATAAAAGAGAATCTGGGTGAAAAATAAACCATGCAGTCCTGTGCTTCTTTGCATTCAGGACTGTCAGGCATATTTTATACCTATCTATTTCTCTCTTCCTTCCTTCCTTCCTTCCTTCCTTCCTTCCTTCCTTCCTTCCTTCCTTCCTTCCTTCCTTCCTTCCTTCCCTCCCTCACTTCTTTCCTTCCTTCTCTTCCTTCCTTTCCTGTCTTTCCAGTTAAGGGAGGGAAGTACTTAGGTGCTATTTGTTGGCAGTGCTGTACTCCACCTCTAAAGTTCAAGACTGGAGGGACAGCAGCAATGCCAGAAGCAAGACCTTCCACTGCCCACTGTCAATGTCTCTTTGGACAGCATGGATGAACTTCAGGTGTCAGGGGAGGGGAGGGTAGAGAATCCCAGAGACTTTATTACCAAAGGAACCTGAAGGAGGTCTGCATGGGTTTGAGGGCCCATGTAGAATGAGTCAGCCAGCCTTAGACCTGCTAGACAGAAAAAGATAGAGTGGAGGAAGTGGCATGAGGGGTGATGGGAATCACCAGAGAAGCATTTCAATGGTGAAAATAAAATACACTCTTCACGAGAGAAAGGACAACCTAACGTGTAATACGTACGCTTTTGGTTTTCAGCATTGATTTTGTCTTTTATATTTGAGAGTTTTCAGAAGAAAATAGTTTTCTAAGACACATATGTATTGAATAGTCATGTCCAAGTTTTCAATTAAGTTTTTAAAAAAATTTGATGTGCTTCTTAAACTTCTGCTATGTGTCGTTCATTATGTTTAGGAGAAGGTGCAGAGCTCATGGCCTTGTTGGGGGAAGTGAGAGTGCACACCGGCATGTTTCTCTTTGTCAGTATGGTTGATAGAATTCAGTTCAATTTTTCAGCAATAAATTAGTACTAATTAAGCATTTACTAAGTTCAAGGTACGAGGAGGTACATGTGGAAGAGCATGGACTTTGCCACTTTCTACCTGGGTTTCTTGAGACTTTGTGAGCCTATACTTCATTTGCAAAACGAGCATGACAAGCATTTTATCACATTCTAATGTGATGATGGCATAGCAGCTGGTTCAACACATGCGATAAAGCCTGCATTTAATAAATATTAGCTTTCTTCCCTTACTCTTTGATGAAGTATCTATATGGAACCTAGATTTCCAGGGACTGAATTTCTTGATCTGAGCTCCAGGCTTACAACAGGGATGAGTCCACTGCTGTGGAGTCTCTTAATAGCAGGGCTCCTGACCACTGCCCTGCATCAGCTTCTATTAGCAGAGACGTATTGAATCTTAAGTCAGCTCAGAGCTGGCCCCCAACACTCCCTATCCAAGCATTTTTCAGTCTGACTCAGTAACTTCCTACCAAATCCTGTCTCCAGATGTTAATAATGTGTAACTAAGAAATACGCTAAACAAACCAATAAATATAGAGAGTGGTCATTGAGCACCTCCCCAGGTTTGTGACAGCCATTTCAGAAGGGGAAGAGATTGGTGAGGAAAAGAATCTAACTTCCCAGGGTCAACGCTTGCCTCCAACACTGGACGTGCGCACCTGCAAAGTCCTGCTCCATGAGCTCTCTCATTCCACATTATTTCTTTCTTTCAAGATACCCACTTCTAGAAGGTGCTCCTGAATAATGCAGTTTCATATTGCTTGCCTCCTTAATCCTAATGCTTACAATTAAGTGATTTGTGTTTTTCTATCTTTGTTTACATTCAAAGATGAGCTTATTACTAGTGCACACTCTGTATCATGTGTATCTGTGTGTATCTTGTTGGATAATAGTAGTAGTAATGCTGCTATTTGTTGATGCAGCACTTTAAAATTTCAATATGTTTATGCCGCCAATATCTCTTCTGATTCTTACGTCTTTAAGAATTGCAAGATTGGTTATAATTGTTTTTAACTATAATTGTCTTTAACTGCAGCAACTCACACAGGTGAGGTTATTTGGCCAAGGTCACATAGCTAGCTACACTTAGGGTGTTGACTGCAGATCTGATAATTCCAAATCCAATGTCTTTTTTTCCACAATTCCTAATCTGTTAAAATAATTTTTTAGAAACAGTCTCGCTCTGTTGCCCTGGCTAGAGTGCAGTGGCATCATCATAGCTTACTGCAGCCTCAAACTCCTGGGTCAAGCAATCCTCCTGCCTTAGCCACTCAAGTAGCTAGGATTATAGGTGCACCAGCAGGCCCAGCTAATTTTTTCTAGTTTTAGTAGAGACAGGGTCTCATGCTTGCTCAGCCTGGTCTTGGAATCCTGAACTCCTGAACTCAAGCAGTCCTCCTGCCTTGGCCTCCCAGAATGCTAGTGTTACAGGTATGAGCCATTGCGCCCAGCCCTATAATAATTTTTGATATCTTTTAGAGGATAGAGATAGATAGACTTCTTTGGGGATGTTTCCATTTTAACAAGACCTTGAATGCTTCTAAGCAGGGCAGTCATCTCACAAATAAAGTGTTCTAGATGCCATAGCAACCTTTACATGTAATGATAGTGACAAAAAGTCCTGCCCTTTTACACCTGGGCTGTTGTCTATGCCAGCACTAGATCTGCTTGTAATCTCAGCTGATTTCAATCATGTGTTCACAGATACCCATAGAAAGAGTGTACGGTGTGCTAGATTTATAGATGATTTCGGTTGATTTTCAAAGTAATTTACATGCATGATTTTAGTTAAATTTAAAGTAACTCTGTGAGGTCTGTTAGTATCTTCAATTTTAAGATAAGACAACTGAGACTGAGAAATGTTAATGAACCAGACATCAAGCAGCTGGCAGATTAATCTTCACATCCAGGTCTGACTTGATCAGTGCATGGAGATGCTTGTTATACTTCTGATTAGTTCTAACCTCAGACATTTCCCAATAGCTCAGAGTTGGGGTACATTGCCTGAGGCTGTTTCTGAGTCTTATTTCTCCTGCCTTCTCTGCTAGTGGTTGATATTCTCTTATATACTCTTGATTGTTTTCTCTGTTGTCACCTGGAGCAGCCATGCAGCAGGGAGAGTTTCCGTGCTGGGAGCCCTTGACCATTCCAGAAATGTTGCATTATGACTTTATCTCATGGGGCTGGCCCAGTCCACTCTGTGGTAGTGGCCCCACGTACCACAGCTCTACTTCCCCAGTCCCACAGCAGAACATTAAACGTCTGGTAGCCTTTGACATCTGGTACACCTTACATCAAAGTCAGACTGTTAACAGCAGCTGGGTGGTTCTCGTTAACAGCAGTTACTGCAACTACCATCCTGCCTCTCAGATACTCCCAGCTTTTGTTATGTTTAAAGTCATATTTTTCCATGTAGAAGAATGACATCCTCATGGCAGAGTCTGTCTCTGGCTCCACCGAAGCCTAACAACCTTTAGCTAGAGGACAAGACTTCTGTGGATTGCTCCGCTGCAGTGCTCAGTTAGTCTTCCAATATATTTTTTTCCCCTATTTTCCCCTAACACACTGTCAAACACGTCAAATACAGAGCAGGTTTTTGATGTGGACATTGGCTCATTAGGCCCCAGCTGAGATCATTAAATTCTGTTTCTTTAAGGCTGATGGAAAGGGCAGATTTATGCTTCCTTTGATAGAGCTGGTCTTAAATTTCCTCCCTGTTGTGAGATGGATAGTTGGTGATGAATCAGAGATATTTCGGCCTCCACTGGGGGCAGACTGGCTGCTCATAGGATTCAGGTTTCAGGTACAGAACAGCAAACAGGGAGTCATTGAATAAACACACATTTCTGCCTTGCCTCCTGCCATGGATGGGCCAGTCTTAATGGCATTACTTTGTTTCAGTGACTCTGTCCAGAGTTTCTCAACCTTGGAACCACTGACATTTTGGGCCAGGAAATCTTTGTTGTGAGAACTGTTCTGCACATTGTAGAATGCTAGCATCACACCTGACATCTACCCGCTTGATGTCAGTAGCCTACTCTTCAAGTTGGGACAACCAAAAATGTCCCCAAATGTCCCCTGAGGTCAAAATCTCCTTCAAGTATCTCTAAAAATTGAAAAGAAATGCATGGCCCTCAATATATATATTATTTGCAAATTAAATAAGTAAACTATTTTTAATCATACTAAATATTAATATGAATTAAATTATGTAATTTTAAGATAATTTTTACAATTTGAGGTCATTATATTTTCTTTTTACATTCCCCCAAAGTCATCCTGTTACTCTAGACTGTTTGAACCCCAACCCTAGAAACCTCTTCTTGGATGAGTTTCAAGGGGGCCTCAAACCCTCTAAAATTGGACACATAATTTTGTGATGCTAGACATGTTTCATTTTTGTCCATAGTATTCATACATTTTAAAAAGAGGTCCATAATGTAAAAGTTGTTAAGGACCCCAGAGTGGTCTTTGAGAGTGATCAAACATTTATCCAGTGGGATGTGGTAGAATCCGTGCCTATTTATAAGGATGCAGGATACAGAGCAGTCTTCTCTTCAAACACTGGTCCTTCTTGGCCCCTCGGTCATGAACCAGGGGAGTTTTCTCAGGCCCCACCATCCTTCTGTAGTCATCATGAGCTAAGTCTTTGAATTTTAATTTTTCAAATAAGCAGTTATGCTGACTTAGAAGAGATTTTAGAAATCCTCTAGTCCTCCTGTTTCTAGAGATGAGAAAAGCAGAGCACCAAGATCACCCAAGTCTTCTCCTCATGTACCTATATGCTTCATTCTATGACGGTTTTAATATAAAAAAAACAACAAAAAATTACAATAAATCAAGGACTTCTGCTGTGCAAATGTTAAAAAATATTTAACACATTTCTTGAATTCATCTTGAATTTCCCCTAGGTCTGAGCACCTGGACAGAGTCACTGAAACAGCCCCCTTGTCGTTACAATTGATGAAATTATTTGAGGAGAAACAAATTGAAATGATGAGTAAAACCCCAGTGCCTTCAGGAGGAGCCTTATGTTATTCAGTCTGCTTTGAGTCTGTTTTAGGAATAGCATTCCAAGTATGTGTATGTATGTACATGCTTACATATATGCACTAACACATCAGAACTGTTTTTTAGGTTAAAGGAAATGAGGAAGAGCATAAATATTAATGCCGTTTCCTAGATACTTTTGTTGCAAAATTGTATGACTTAGAGCATTTCTGGTTGTCTCTGAGGCCTGTTGCCCAGCTCTAGTGTTTCAGTCTCTGTCCCCACAGCTAGGAGGCTGTGGTTGCTCTCATAACTGCTTCTCCCCAGGGTCAGGAAAATGGGAGGCGTCATGTGTGATCAGGCCATCACTGCTGTGCTACATTTTATTCTGCTCAGAGGACTACCACCCACTTGAGGAGACTGCCTCCTGAAGCAGTCATGCATTCCTGGGCCCAAAGCTCACGCCTTCTTCCTTAGGGCCCTGCTCCTGCTGAGAACAGCTTAGGCAAGGTCAAGAGCAACGTTTTCCTCACTGTGCTCCCCGGAGCCCCTCTCAGGGCTGATGAAGCCATGATACTGTTATGTGTTGTGGACATTGGGCTTCTGAGTGAGCCTGTCCAAGCAAAGTTTGAAAACTAATGGGTTAGCCCCCCACTGTTGCTACCCAGAGAGGGAGAGTGACTTCTTTGTGGTGGCTTCCTATGGCTACTCCTCTGTAGTTAGAAAGAATTCAAGTTCTGTTTCTCATCAGGTCTTCAGGTCTTTATTCTATTAAGACCCACAACTTTTCTCTGTGTTTTCCTATGTTAATTATGAAGCAAGACCCTGGGTTTATATGCCAGCTGTGCCAGTTTCTAGTTGTGTGGCTTGAAGCAAGTTATTGAACCCCTGTGGCTCAGTCTATTGATCTGAAAGTCGAGGATATGATAGAACCCACATTTTGGGCTCGATGTGAAAAATCAATGAGACCGGGTGTATAAGCACAGACAGGCATGGGTGTGTTCATTTATCCTTCAGTCCTTTCTTTCAGCAACTGGTGATTGGGCATCTACTTGATGGGACCCTACTCTAGCTTATGGGGAAAGGAAAACCCCTTCCCTTTCAGAGCTTACATTGAGGGTGTCAAGAAGAA
>RJWJ010032420.1:0-18761 GCA_004363605.1 Indri indri
TTTTAAAGTGCTCTTTGATACATTTTGACAAAGTCTGAAAATAAGCCTTTGGTCAGCATCTGTCACTAAAAACTGATACCCATTTTAGTTTTTGTTCAATTTTATAAGTTGTATTATTTTTTGAAGAAATTACCACATACCTAGCATCCATTTTTAGTTGCTCCTCTATTCTTTTAATATGTATGTATGTGTGCGTGTGTACACAGAATATCTTATTTTCATGCAGAACACTAATTTAATCTTTATACTTTGTTAAAATGAATTATTCTGTCATAAATGGATTGATTTATCCTGGAATAGACCAGAGTAGAAGGTATTTATAAAGTCAAGAAGGACCTGGCAGGTAGATTGCGTTAAATGAGCAGGTACAGATCAGAGAAACCAGAAGAAGAATCAGATGGCATCAGTGATGAAGTAGCTAACTATTTGAGTCCAAAGTCAGGCAAGGAAAGGGAATTAAATTACCATTTATTGCACATTTATTGTATATTTCAGACATTGTATGAGGCACCTTACAAAAGAAGGAAAGGCTGGCTCGGTCCCATAAATCTAGGTGATTTGAGTCCTGAGAGACAGAGAAAATAGTATTAATAATCTGGATACTTGAGCAAATTCTATTACTCTCTGTATTTTTTATACTTATAGTTTATTATAAGAATTCAGTGAAAAATGAGATAATGTGTGTTAGTTATTACTGATAATCCAACTTACAGATTTTGAACCATACCCATCCCTTCCTCCTCCATTCCTTTTACAATAGCATGCCATCATTCAATCAATCTGTAGTCTAGATCTTGGCTCCTCCTGTCTACTGGGGGACCTTGCCCCATCAATTTATTCTCTTTTGTGTCTTAAACCTCTCTTTAGTAGTTCCTTGCCATTAGCATTCTCATTTGTTTACAGTGTCTTTCTCATGTATTTCCTCCCTCTAGCTTCTTTAGCTCAAATTCTCCTCTTTCACTAAAAAAAATGAGATAATTGTCTCTGCTTGCTATCTCCACTTCCTCACCTTCAAGTTATTCCTCAACTATTTATAATCAGGCTTTCACCCCCAACACTGCTGTGAAACTACTCTTAATAAAGTTGCCAATATCTTCCCTATTATATAACACTTCTTAGCTCTTAACGTTTCAAAAGCATTTGAAGCTACTGACCATTCCTTCCTTTTGGAAACAGTGTCTTCTTTTGGCTTTCATGGTACCATATTTCACTGTGTTTCCTTTCACTGTCCTTCAGATGCTTCTTTCTTTGCTTAAATATTGCTGCTCTAAGAAATCCGAAGGTTCTTATCACCGTCGTCTAGTCTACATATTCTTCTTGGATTATCTTATCTATACTCATGGTTTTATATGACCATGCTTTACTTTCTGTATGTTGATAACTTCTAGTCATCAGCTCATCCCTAAACTTGAAACCCATATATTTAATTCCTTACCTGATTTGTCTTGAGTGTTTTGTAGGCACCCAGCTCAAACTTGGCATGTCCACACTGAACTGATGCCTAAATTCCCAAAGCCAGAAATCTAAAAGTTTGCTTTGAATTTTCCCTCTACTTCTTTTTCAACATCCACTCAAACACCAGGCTCTGTTAAACCTTCCTCCTTAATATATCTCAAAATTGTCCATTTCACTCTGTTTCTACTACCACTTCCCTAATTTGTGCCATTATTACCTCATTACTATTACTACAGTATAGAAGCAGTGGGTTCAGTCTTTTCCTGCTCTAAATTGAATCTTCATAGTGCAACCATCATGATCTGGCAGGCAAATGTGATCTTATAATTCCTCTGCTTAAGCTCCTTTAATACTTCCATTAATCTCAGGATAGTCTGGAATTGCTCGTTTGTCTTTTTTACTCACTAGGGTGGGAAAGAACTCTCTGTTTTGTGTACTGTTATTACCCCTATATTGGCTCAGTACTGATTTTTTTTAGATGAATGGGTCATGGGAAAATATGAAGGTAAGTGCCCATTGTGTTAATCAAGATAAGCTAGGTTATACTGCAGTAGCAGAAAACTTTAAAGTCTCAGTGGCTTAACATCACAAATGCTTAACACTTGATCATGCTGCATGCACAGTTTGTTGGGATTCTCTGCTCCTCGCTGTTAGGAGGTACCCAGATGGAGGTACCAAGTGATGTGTGTTTCCACAATCACTACAGGGGCAGAGAACCTGGAAAATCTTGCACTGGCTCTTAAAGTGACATACTTGCACAGAATTCATTGACAAAGCAAGACACATGTCATGCCCAAAGTGGGTAATCAAACCACATACCTGGAAGGAGAGGGAAGTATGAACATTTGTATACAGCCCGATATACCCTCTGTCTTAGTCAAGATTCTTTTGGTTGCATGTGACATAAATCCAGCTCAGTCTAGCTAAGGCATGGTAAGAAAAATATCCATTCACTTAAAAAGGAATGATGAGAAAGGCAATGGGATATACCCAAAGTGAAGGAGAGGGAAGTGGGATGACCCGCTCTCGGGAGGATTGGAAGTACGCGGGGAAGGTGCCTGCATGTGGGGAAGAGACAGAGGAGAGAACCCCAGGGTTCCATGCTTCCCTGTGGACAATGCAACCAGGGCTGAGGGATAGCCCCTTTACTGCAGCAGGCTTCTAGGCTGATACAGAAAGCTGACTGGAGGCTGTGTGGCAGCATTGCTTTGGAGAGAAGGCACAGCTGGCTTCTGAACCCTGGGTGCTGCGGCCAGCACCATTTTGAGGTCCCAGCCACAGAGTGCTGTGTTTACTTGGGGTCAGATCTATAGCTGCTGCCTCCCCCTTTCCCCAGCCGGGCCAGGGAAGAAGTGGGTGCTGCATGCCCCGCCCCCCACCACCAGGCAACCTGGGCAGAGCAGGTGCCCATGGACCTGGAATTTGCTGCCATAGCCTGCGTGTCAGTGCCCACCACCCCCGTCTAGGCAGAGCAACTGCCACTACTGCCACCTGGGAATCCCCACCCCACCATGGGTGGGGTGAACACTAATGGAGCCGCCACTGCAGGACCTGGGCAGACCACCCTGCCATGGGCCCACCCCGCTGAGATGCAGGACAGCAGTAGTGTTAAAAGGCTCACAGTGCATCTGCCCCTTTCCTGCCTGGTCAGTCTTCTGGAGTAGAACTCAAGCACACCATCCAAAGACCCTTCTTTCTCTTCACTGAGAAACAGTGGTCCCAGCAGAGGAGAACAGGTGTACCACAAAGCTATCTGTTTTGAGCCGAGAGAAGAGGTTCCAGATGAGAAGGAACCAGCATAAGAACTTTGGCAACATGAATAAATGGGCTGTTTTGACACCCCCCCACGCAAAAAAAAAGAATCATTTAGGGAATTTCAAAATATAGCAAAAGGTTTTCTTTCTTTTTTTTTTTTTTTTGAGACAGAGTCTCACTCTGTTGCCCAGGCTAGAGTGCCATGGCGTCAGCCTAGCTCACAGCAACCTCAAACTCCTGGGTTCAAGGGAACCCCCTGCCTCAGCCTCCCAGGTAGCTGGGACTACAGGCACGCGCCACCATGCCCGGCTAATTTTTTCTATTTTTAGTTGTTTGGCCAATTTCTTTCTGTTTTTAGTAGAGACGGGGTCTCACTCTTGCTCAGGCTGGTCTCGAACTCCTGAACTCAAACGATCCTCCCGCCTCAGCCTCCCAGAGTGCTAGGATTACAGGCGTGAGCCACCGTGCCCAGCCTCAAAATATAGCAGAAAATTTTAACAACAGACTAGACCAAGCAGAAGAATTTCAGAGCTTGAAGACAAGGCTTTACAATTAACCCAGTTAGTCAAAAATGTAGAAAAAAGAATAAGAATGAACAATATCGCTGAGAAATATGGAACTATGTAAAGTAAATGATTATAAGAATCATAGTTATCCTTGAGGGAGAAAAAGAAAAAGCAGAAAGCATGGAAAACCTATTTGAGGGGAAAATTGAGGAAAATATCCCTGGTATCGCTACAGATTTAGACATCCAGATACAAGAAGGTCATCGAACATCTGGAAGATTAATAGTAAATAGGACATCACCAAGGAACACAGTCCATCAGTCTGGCCAAAGTCAAAGTGAAGGAGAAAATCCTACAAGCTGCAAGAGGAAAGCATCAAGTAACTTACAAAGGAAAGCCCATCAGACTAAAGGCAGATTTCTCAACAGAAACCTTATAAGCCAGGAGGGACTGGGTCCCATTTTTATCCTCCTTAAATAGAATAACTGTCAGCCAAGAATTTTGTATCCTGCAAAACAAAGTTTCATAAATGAAGGAGAAAGTGTTTCTCAGACAAGCAAACACTAAGGGAATTTGTCACCACTAGACCTGCACCACAAGATAAGCTTAAAAGTACTCTATGGAACAGAACAATTGAAATACACCATAGTAAAAACACTCAGAAATTAAAACTCACAGCTCTTATAAAACAGTAACACAAGGGAGAAAACAAAGCAACTAGGTAACAATCAACATGGTGAACAGAACAGTATCTCACATATCACTACTAACATTGAATGTTAATGATCTTAATGCCCTACTTAAAAGATATAGATTGGATGAATGAATGAAAAAACACAACCTAAATGTATACTGTCTCCATTTAACTTGCAAAGGTTCTCACAGACTCAAGGTAAAGGGATGGATGGGAAAAAATATTCCACACAAATGGAAACCAAAAGCAAGCAGGAGTAGCTATTCTGATATGAGGTAAGATAGACTTAAACCAGCAATGGTTAAAGAAGACAAAGAGAATCATTATCTAATGATAAAGGGAGCAATTCATCAAGAAGAAAAAACATTCCTAAATACATATGCAACTAACATGGGAGCTCCCAGATTCGTAAATTCTTCTAGATCTAAGCAAGGAAATAAACAGCAACATCATAATTGCTGGGTACTTCAACACTCCACTCACAGAACTGGACAGATCATTGAGGCAGGAAATCAACGAAGAAACACTGGACTTAAATGGGACTCTAGAACAAATGGTCCTAACAGACATTTACAGAATATTCCACCCCAAAACTGCAGAATATACATTCTCATCAGCACATGGGACATTTTCCAAGACAGCTCATATGTTAGGCCACAGAACAAGTCTCAGCAAATTAAAAAAAAAAAAAATCGCAATCATACCATGTATCTTCTCAGACCACAGGGAAATAAAACTAGAAATCAATTCCAAGGAAACAATTCTATACAAACAAAGCATTGTTTGGTTGTGTTTTTCTAGTTTCCTTAGTAAATCCCAGGGCTTAGTAAATCTCAGGACTCTGGATGGTTTGGTGGGAGTCATGTGTCCACTACTGGATCAGATATCTGTGAGCCAGGAGACACAGTCACAGAGCACAAACATGGTGCCTGCCACCCACCCCTCAAGAATTGGGAACTGTGATGATTAATTTTATGTGTCAACTTGGCTAGATTATGGTAACTGGTTATTTAATCAAACTATAATCTAGCTGTGGCTGTGAAGGCATTTTGTAGATGTGGTTAACACCTACAATCAGTTCACTTTAAGTAAAGGAGAGTAATACAAATTTAGTGGCTTAAAACAAATATATATATTATAATATTTTACAGTTCTAGGGGTCAGTGTCTAAAATGGGTTGGCAGGACTGCGTTCCTTCTAAAGGATCTAGGGGAAAATCCTATTCTTTGCTTCTTCCAGCTGCTGGAGGCTGCTCCTGTTCCTTGACTTGTGGTCCTCTTCCATCTTTCAAAGCCAGCAATCGCATCACTCTGACCTCTGCTTCTATCATTGCATCTCTTCTCTGACCCTCCTGCCTCCCTCTGATAAGGTCTCTTGTGGTTACACTGGGTTTACCAGGTGATCCAGGAGAATTTCTCCATCTCAAGACCCTTACCCTCACATCTGTCAAATCCTTTTGCCTTTGAAGTAATATATTTACAGGTTCTGGGGATTAGGATGGAAACATCTTTAGTTGGAAGCGTTATTCAGCCTATTACAATAAATAATTATCAAACTGATAACACATAAGTTAAAAATCAAATAATATTGGAAGTCCTTCTCTCCAAGTATTTTTAGTTTTTATATCTGTTTCTTCTAGTATTTATCTTTATCATTCTCAATAATGGGCTTACAATGTCATTTCTTAGTTTATCAACTTTAGACATCTGTTGACTTCTTATTTTATTTAAGAAGGCAAGGTGAACAAATAGCTTAAGTATCTTGTTTGCAACTATGCTTGTTAACACTATGTAATTAAAATGCACAAAGAATAATGTCACAGTTTTGGGTTAGGTTTAAGTCAAAGACATTCATTAATAAGGAATCTTCAAATGTGAATATTCCAGAAATTTCTCTAAGCCATCTGATCAGAACAACTCTCTGAATATTACCTTATTCTGGAAGGTATTGCATACATTTGAATAAAACTCAGAATTTCTCAAAATAAGCCCTAATTTAAAAAACTCTTCTACATTCGAACTAAAATAATATTAGTAGAACTTTCCTTTCCAGAAGCAATAATAAAGGAAATAAGTCATTTTGTAAAATGTGGTCCAGAACATAGTAAAAAATAAATGCATACTTAACTTCCACCTCCTCAAAACAGAGGCTACTTTCTGTTCCTCAGCCTTGGAAACAAGGTAAACAACAGCCTCTAAGCAACTTTGGACAGGGCATGGCCAAAACAAAGCCCAAGCAGCTGAACACAGACACCTCAAAAGAATTTGGGGGAACCTGACCAAAAGATCCAAATTTACTTTTAATACCTGATAGAAAAGTGAAGTGGCTTTTCTCAAGTAGCAGTGCCACCTGGAGCTGGCCCAGCCCTGCACTCACTTATGTTACTCTCCTGAGCAAACCCCTTAGGAGAGGGGAGACCTTTTCCCTTTAGAGGTTCCGTGTCCAGGGATCTCTTTGATTGTGTGAATGAGATGAGTACTGACTCCATGTGAGTGTTTTAAGGCTTGAAGTCAAAGTATTTTTCTAATGTTTCTGGACAGAGTCCATGGGTCAATGGCCCATCTCCAATTTGTTCTGATTTCTGGCTATGTATTTGTAGATCTAGGACTGCAGACCTTTGCTGTAGCATCATAATCACATCTAATGTTCATCCTAACTTAAGATTCCTAATCTGTGCCTGGAAATAGTCCCTGCATTTAATAATAATACCAACACATAAAGCAATCCACTATTACAACTTATATGGTGACAAAACATTAATGATCTTCTGTAAACTAAATAAATGTTTAACCATATTTGTCTGCATCAAATTCACAGCTAGAATCCCCAAGATCAAAAAAAATTTGGCACAATACAAATAACTTAAAATGCACATATACACATATACATACACTCTCACACACACTTTTTTTTTTTTTTTTTTTTTTTTTGAGACAGAGTCTCGCTCTGCTGCCCCGGCTAGAGTGCTGTGGCATCAGCCTAGCTCACAGCAACCTCAAACTCCTGGGCTGAAGCGATCCTTCTGCCTCTGCCTCCCAAGTAGCTGGGACTACAGGCATGTGCCACAATGGCCGGCTAATTTTTTCTATATATTTTTAGTTGTCCAGACAATTTCTTTCTATTTTTTTTTTAGTAAAGACGGGGTCTTACTCTTGCTCAGACTGGTCTCGAACTCCTGAGCTCAAACTATCCTCCCGCCTCGCCTCGGCCTCCCAGAATGCTAGGATTACAGGCGTGAGCCACTGCGCCCGGCCTCACACACACTTCTTACAGAACTGTTCTTGGGGGAACTCCATTTGTTGAGTGATACTGCAGGTGTACTTTGCTAAAGTGCTGCTCCAGGTATATTTGGAAAATCTGTCACAGTCAGGCACAGCTGTTTATTGTGTTAATTAATATAAGAAGAAAAGAAAGACATGCTTGTGGCAACCAGAAATTTTTAAGCTCTTTCAAGTTGTATAAAAAGGATCTGTAGAAACGTTTGTGTTCTCAGGATGCAAAGTCGGAGCGGAAATATCAAACCAGTTGCAAAACGTGTACAGCAGCTATCTCTTGCGGTCAAACCTGATACCCAGACATGTAGCAAAGATTAGGACACATAGCTTGCTGGCCTTGTCCCACACCGTCGCATAATCTGACCATGTGTGAATTTCACAAAAGACTTATATTGTTCTGCTAGTAGTGGGAAGCTCATACTTTCCTGAATCTCATCTTCATAGTCTTTTAAGAAACGCTCACTATTATTCCATCTTGTCAGAGGGTAACGGGGGCACCTGGAGAACCAGGTGCTGTGAGAGCCGAGAAGTGAGATTGACTCTCCGAGCACAAGCTTCGCTCTGATTAAGAACAGCTTCCAAATGTCTCCACCTCTGATGAGGACCGTATTCTTGTTTTCTGTTCTGAAAAATCAGCTCGGGATTGGAAGGCGCCGCTCGCCGCCGGAATCGGCCGTGGGGTCTGCGTGGCGGGGCGGCGGGGCGCGGCTTTGGGGAACCCGGGCTCCGCCGGCGCTTCCCTGCCGGACCCGCGCGGACCGGGAGGTGACCGCGGCCCGACCTCCGGCTCCTCCGCGGGCTCACAAGCCGAGCCCGCTGCAATCTGCTGACTTCTCGTTTTGATAGACAATTTCGTAGACAAAGATTTGGCTCTCTTATGGCTACCCCACACCCGAACTTGTTCCATTCTCCCAATTTGATAACATCATTACTTTTGAGAAACTGATAATCTGTGTTCCTATCATTATGCTATTTACTGCAGCGCCAAATAGAGAAGTATGATTGCATTTCCTTTCCTAAAGACTTTTGTTTGTCTTTGCATATTTGTCTTGTTGTTTCACTCGTATAATTTTCTATCCAGATGTTCTTAATGCTTTCCAAATATTTCATCATATTATTAATATCTATCAGGTCTCCTTTTTCCTGGAGCCCTTCCTCCTGGGGCCTCCAGCCCTCCTGATCTCCAGTCTGCAAGCAGGACTCTCCTCCTGTGATTCTCTTCATTGCTTTCTTGGATAACTTGCGTTAAAAGGGGTAAGGTGTAGAAAAGGGACAACTTTTTTGAAAGTCAGACTTCTGGCATGTT
Organism: Indri indri; assembly: GCA_004363605.1. Taxonomy (NCBI): domain Eukaryota; kingdom Metazoa; phylum Chordata; class Mammalia; order Primates; family Indriidae; genus Indri; species Indri indri. The sequence goes on from RJWJ010032420.1 coordinate 8,992, forward strand.
GGACTGACTATTGGCTATAGTGTTCTACACTGATGGGAAGGATCTTAAAATCCAACTTAATCATTAGATTTGTAAGTCAGGCTTGACTTTGGTGTAAAGTGAATCCTGATTTAGTATTTCTGACACCCAAATAATACTCAGAGCATTGGTTGTTTGAAATTAATTATATAATAATTTCTTCAGTTACAAGCCAGAAGTCTTTTATATAGTGAATGAAAGAATTGTTGAAAGCATTTGTTTACTCTCCAAAGTTGAATGCTTTCTGAAGACTTGGTAGATTCCTTCTTAGTAATTACTGATAAATAGTACATAATTAATAAAATTCTATAATATAGAATGAAATTCCAGAAAATGTACAGTTTTAAGTAGACATTAATCATGTCTATAATGTATGTTAAATAGCATGAGCCTTTTGCCAGCTTTCCACTGAGAAGAAATCACAGTCCCACAAGTTAGTCATTCTGTAAATATTGGTTGGGTGTTTATTACGGTCAAGACACCACCTCTCCTGAGAGTTCTGATCTTTGCCACGTTCTCTTCCTCTCTTTGTTTTCTATCCTTTTCTTTTTCTCCATTCTACAAATCATCCATTACACTTCCTCTACCTCCCGCTCCATGTACTTTTCACTTCCTGTCTCTCAGTCCCTACTCTTCTCTGGTCAGCACTTGCTCAACGCAGCTGCCTGCTGTTTATTCCCAAGGGCTTTCCTGTATGTATCATCCCAAATTTTAACTTCTCTAGAGTGCTGTGCTGAATATTTTAAAGGCATTCAAGGAGCTATGGGTTATTGAAAGATTTTTAGAACAATAGGCACATGGCATTTCACTTATATCCTTGTTTCTAAGTCAATTTTTAAAAATTGCATACCTTTATACCATTATAACAATGGCACCTTTGTTGATTTCAGAGTTATTCAGTAGTCTTAATTAAATTAATTTTCTTACAGAAATAAGGAATCAAGGGAGGGTGAATATATATAATATTATCTTATGATCTTTGGATTTGACCTGAAGCTTATTAAGGATTTCAATAGAAATGGAATTACTGCAGAGGAAAGGCCAAAATAAACATATTAATTTTCTTTCTTTCTTTTTTTTGTAAAGTTAGTCAAGTGAAGCAGTGGGAGCGGAGAAAGAGCAAAGAAATCTGTAACTGTTGTGATCAATTAGTTGTAAACACTACTACACTTGGACCAGCCCAAATGTATAAGTTTTCTGTTGCTGCTGTGATAAATTAGCATAAACTTAATGGCTTAAAACAATAAAAATTTATTTACAGTTCTTTATTTGGATCAAAAGTTCAATGTGGATCTTACTGGGCTAAGATCAAAGTGTCAGCAGGGTGTATCCTAGCCGCTGCCTGACTTCCTTGGTGCAGGCCCTCCTTCCTTCACCTTAAAAGCTGGCGATGCCAGGACAAGTCCTTCCTATGCTGCCATTTCTCTGGTTCTCTCTTCCAATTTCCTCTTCCACTTTTAAGGATTCTTGTGATTACAGTGGGCCCGTCTGGATAATCCAGGAATAACTTCCCTGTTTTAAAGTCAGCTGACTATCAACTTTGATTCCATCTGCAACATTAATTCCCCTTTGGTAGGTAATTAACATATTCTCAGGTTGCAGGGATTAAGACATATCTTGGGGAGGGGGTGGTATTATTCTATCTACCACAGTGAACAAAGGAGAGGATCCAGACAGTCCCAAAGAAGGGAAAAATTATGACATTAAGTAAACACCATAATCTGGAGGAGTAGGTGGTAACGAAGCACTGAAGACGATATAGCCCATAATGTTGGGAATACTTAACCATAGAATTATGAAGCTGGAGAGACCTTGGATATGTCATGTAATTGTTGACAGAAAGCAAAACACCAGAGTCAATTTGTAGTGGTAAAAAAAAAACAACAAAAACCAGCATTTCAGAAAAGAGTAAAAATTATACCACTTATCTCTTGAAAGACTCAAACTTATTATTAAAATGATGACAGTAGGCAACTTTATGCAAATTGCCCTAAAACAAGAAAGCATATTTTCTTAAGTTCAATACAAATTATAAAAGGATTATATTCTGCAATTGTACCATTTGATGAATTTTGGATTGTAAATTGCTCAACAGTTCATTATAGATGGTTTCCCATAAGTACTGTATAATGCTTTCTTGGCTTTTGATTTTTAGTGCTATTTTGGTATTATGTCTGGCATCTTCTAATTTGCCTCAAAACCTAGATAGAAAATGTTGGGCACTCCCTCATATGTATGCACAAATATAGCAACTGTGATGTTATCTGTATCCCATCATTCACCGTATTCCACCTCCACGTTCAAAGTCACTAAGGTGGAGTAGATTTATGGAGCACAGAATAACAGTTCCATTTTTTCTCTTTGTTCTTGCTATGAGCCACAAGCTAATCATTGTCAAAGAGAGTGAGATTAGAATTCTCTCTTCCTTTTGGATTTACATGAATTTTCCCAATGTCAAACTAAAAGCTTAACTACATGTAGGTAATACACTAATATTCTTTTATTTGCTATACATTTATTAAATGAAATTTAATATCTAAATCCCAAATGTCTCTATATTTTTGAAATTGTTATTTAAAATACAATCCGTAGCTTTCTTCCCTGTATTCTACTGACTCCGTGTGCTTAAATTTTCCTCTCTTTTTTTTTTTTTGAGACAGGGCCTTGTTCTGTTGTCTGGGCTAGAGTGAGTGGTTTGGTGTTATCATAGCTCACTGCAACCTCAAACTGCTGAGCTCAAACAGTCCTCTCGCCTCAGCCTCCCAAAGTACTAGGATTACAGGCATGAGCCACTGTGCCCAGCCATAAATTTTCTCTTTTTTGAGCACACAAAAAAAATAAAGCTAGAAGTCCCAAAGGGGAAAAAAAATGGAAGCAGTGTTAATAAAATAGTGAGATTTTAAAGTTGCAGGAGACTTTCAAAGTGGCCTACACCAGAGCATTTCTCAAAAACAGTGAAATTTCCAATGGGTGTATCAATATTTTATGATAAAGCTCAGGGGGCAGTTTTAATTATTAGACAGGTCTATGCTATATTGGACTGAAGGACAACTCAATGTAATTTCCAAACATTTGACCTGCTTATAACCTGTGGAATTACTCAGAATAAATCTGCACTTTGCATATGAACTCTTCAAATAAATTAAAATTCCTGTTATATTCTTCCCAATGTTTTTTTCCCCAAGTTAAACATGCCCAGCTTATTTTTCTAATCTTCACGTTATATGATTTCTTTGATGAACTCTAGTTTTGTCAGTTTTCATAAAATGTGATGCCTTAAACTGGACACGTAATTCTAAATGTGTTCTGACTCCGTTATACTAGGGGGAAAAATCAACTCTGAATCTCCACTTACCTTCTTCCCATGTAAATACAAGGAACTTTCTGTTGAGAAAACCACTGAAACCATATTTATGACTATAATACTACTAATCAAACTAGCCTTAATATATTGCAAGTTGTCCAAGTCCTTTGCATAAATGATTTCCCAAGTCTCTAAAACAAAAACAAAAACAAAAAAGTTAAAAAAAATGGAGATAAGAAGTGCCTTCTTGCCTGCCTCTGGAATGTTATGTATGGCCATTTTGCTATCAGTTGGAAATGTGAGAGTGAGCATATTGGAAGAACCTGAATCCTTGATGTCAACCCACCATTCCTCCATATTTCCTGCCTTCCTTCTATACTTCCTGTCTTATGAGACAATGAACTCTCTTATTATTTAAGTCAAATTGAATTGGGGTTTCCTGTTACTTGCAGCCAAAGTCATCTCAATTGAAACATTCTGGCCTTGAACATTAAAAAAACCATGTTAACCCTCAACTCACAGTTAGTGCGAAATCCAATATCCCCCCAAAATTTCTTGAATTCTCTCAGGATGACTTTTTCCAAATCCAACTTTTGTATACTGAACTCTTGAGCACTGTGCCAATCCCGACATAGAACATGCCTTTCTCTTTCTCTTTCTCTTTCTCTATCTCTATCTCTTTCTCTTTCTCTTTTTCTCTCCCTGTCCATAAATATATATACACACACACACATACACACACACACATATATACCATTCACATCAGACACACAAAACTCTGTGTGTCTGTGTGTGTATGTGTGAAACCTTACTGAAGGATGAGACTGAGAGAATAGAGTTTACATTCCTACAGTAAAACGTCTTAAAATGAATTATTAGATATTCTTGTTTTTAAATATCCTTGCAATTCCATCTATTCAAATTTTTCACTGGTCATCTTCCATAGTCAGTGGTCTCTTGTTTCATTCTTCAGGCTGATCTCTTCAGAAAGAAGCATTTAATGACAATTCCTACACCTTATTTTCAAATTAATTTAGTTTTCTGCCCACTGAAGGACTCTGATTTACTGTTGCCTATCAAAACCCATTACATGCTCTGCCTAATTAAGGGTCATCAAGTATTACCCTAATTAAGGGTAATACTTCGGGTTTTACTTTTCTGGGGCATAGAAATATTGGCAGAAACTTTGAAATTTCAGTCTCTCTTCTCTGCCTCTTCTATTTGCCTCTGCAAATGGAAGGAAGCAACATGGAGAGTAATTTTCCTACTGATATGAATGTAGCCACTCCACCTTAGAAGAAAAGGAGAAGCTATAGTCATTTTAGGTTGTAAATAACATTTTTTTCCTGTAATGTACAGGAATGCCAATATAATGAGTAATTGTGCTACAGTATTTGCAAAGTGAATCTTCTCAGAAGATTTGAATCTTTTTCTGATGCTACAGAGCTCTACAACATGGAAATCCCTCATTTCATTACTAGTTTCTACATATTGTAAGGCTTTTTAAAAAATCTCAGAAACTTACTGTCTAACTAGCTCTGCAAATCTCTTAGGTATCAAGGAAGCCAAGCAGGCTATTGGCTGTATTGGGCTGAAATGTGCCGCGTTGGGCAGCTTGGTGATTTTTCAGGAATAGACTCTGTAGGTGTAGTCCATGTTGAATTTAATAATGTACTTCTAACCAGATATCCTCTTAGGTTTCTTATGTCCTTTCTGTCTTGTTGAGTCCCTCTAGTTTGCTCCTAAAAAGGGTGGAAATGACATACATGATCCCAGGACAATTACTCCTCCACAAAAATTCCTATTAATTACTCCTTGGTAGCCCAGTTTTCAAAAGTAAGCTTCTCTCTTAATACATTCATTTTTTCATTTATTCATTCATTTATTTATTACTTATTGACTGTCTTCTGTATATAGCCACTTTCTTACTCTTTAGCATTATGCCCCTGGATGTTAGAATATTCATGAAAATACTTTAAACTTTTCTAATTTCACATCAATGTCAAATCTATATAGTACTCCACCCAACTGCCTGCTTAACTGAAATGGGATTCAATGCAAAAAAAGATTCATTAAGTCAAGGAAGTTGGACCATTTATAATTTGTTACATTTATAGTTGGTTATACTTAAGAATTAAAAAGAAATACTTCCATAACCAGAAGCTTTGTTTACTATTGCTAGTCGGCCCTGTAAATGTTTTACAATGTTTTTGTAATAGTATTAAAGGTGGTTACAGAACTTTGACTTGAGTAAAATTAAATAATGAGAAGTATTCTGTTGTTGTTCACAGTCTGGTCACTGTGTCTACCAGCTTAGCAGTAACGTCAGAAATTTAGCATGCTCCTGGCATAGAACTTAGTAATATGATGCTGGTCCCCCTCAAAACTTAGATATTTAGAATTGTGCCTAATCCAAAAGCAATTTCATTTTGAACTTGATTTTATTTGACTTGAATAATGCCTGCTTATATAAAATAATACCAACTAAAGCTTCTCTTTCAGAATACATTCAAAGCAGTAAAAATTATAGCATATGAGGATGATGATGCTAATAACTTGTTATATTAGTTTGCTAGGGCTGCCATAACAAAGTACCACAAACTGGGTGCTTAAACAACAGAAATTTATTGTCGCACAGTTCTGGAAGATAAAAGTCCAAGATCAAGGTGTTGGCAGTGTTTGTTCCTTCTGAGGGCTGTGAGAAAGAGTGTGTTCCTTGCCTCTCCCTTAGCTCCTGGTGCTTTGCTGGTAATCTTTGGCACTCCTTGGTTTGCAGATGCATCACCCCAGTATCTGCCTTCATCTTCATGTGGTGTTCTCACTGGTGTGCATGTTTGGCCCCAAGTTTCCCATTTTAATAAATACAGTAGTCATACTGGATTAGGGCTGCCCCCCTACTCTAGCATGACCTTATGTTAATTGTATCAATGAACCTATTTCCAAATAAGGTCACATTCTGAAGTACTGGGGGTTAGGACTTCATAATGCTTATAATTAAAATTATGTTTTATATTAACAGTTCTTCCATTTCTTCGACTAATATTTACTGTGTGGTAAGCACTATACTACGTACTGTAAATACAATAATAACTTAGATATAGTCCCTACCCTTAAGAGACATCAGTTCATGGATTTGTACCTCTTCACTTCATAGCCTTTTCACTTCCAAGGAAAAGAAATAAAAAGGGGACTGCAAATGTCCAAGAACCATATGGCAGGATAGCCAAAACCAATGGTAGCGGCCAATATTTGTTGAATACTATGCACACCTCACCATGTAAATTATCTCATTTAATTCTTAAAACAATGCACAAAGCAGGAACTATTATTATCACCCCTATTTACAAATGAGGAAACTGAGGCTCTGAGAAGCCTAGCAAGGGGCAGAGTGAGAATTTAAACCTAAGATGGTCTGAGCTAGACACCACTGCTATATAATCCCTACATTATACATCTTCTAATAATGGGAAGAGCCGACAAAATGTCTTTCCTCCACCTTTGAACAGCGATGTAAAGTACTACCTATGGTCTCACTTCTTCTCTTTCTCTTCGTTGCTTTCTTTTTTACTCACCAACATTCACAAGTCCATTTGTTTCTTCCATCAACATTTCTTCCTAAAGAAAACCTTTTCTTATCTCACTTCTTTTCTCCCTATTTCCTTACAGAGCTTCCCTTTCTACTCAGAAACTGAATTTCTTCAATAGAATATGCTAATAATTCAGGGCTCTGTACTGGGAAATTGAGTGGGAAGTGGTTGACCTACTGTTCTAGGACAAAGAACAGAAAGCATCGCACCTTTTAAAGGTAAGCCTTTTGGAAAGTGAAGGGATGGGGTTAAGTTCTTTCTAGGAAGGAAATAATTCCACTTCATGCCACATCTGTTGACTCCACCCTACTGCTGCTATCGCAAACCCAGCCTCTTGACACTGCTGCAACACTGGTTTTCCATTGATATGGTGACAGTAGATAAGGGTTAGCTGGGTGATCAGAAGTATATTTTTTTCCCAGGGTCTAAAGCAAAACATAACTCAGTAATGGCATCTTTGTGAGGAAAATGAGATGTAATAACTGAGGCCAGCTATTAATAGTTTTCAGAGCTCATAAGTCTCTAATATTAACTTCATGGTAAATTAAACAGGTTCCAGTCATACATTCTAACCTCTCTTTTTTCTAATAAGTGACAAGATTCTGAGAGAGAAACTAATATATTTGATTATGTAGTACATCTTGAATAATTACAGAAAGGGTATCTATACTAAATATTTTCTTTTTCATTTTTAAGGACTTTAATAGGATCCTTTTTACTGTGTAGAAGCCACAGTTTAAAAATGATTCTATTTTAGGGACAAGTCTTGCATTTCTAATCTGTTAAATGATGGCAAATGCCACAGTTATCATGACTTATTGCAGAAATGTCTTTTAAAAGTCTAGGTAGAAATTTTCATTGGAAGCACAAATTAAAAGAGAAAGTCATATTTCAGATATGTAGAATCACAGTTGCTTCTAAAATCTTTCCCTTGAAAGTTTTATAGACAAGGCCTGTTTACTTAACATGTTAATTAATGTTCCTACATTAGCTTTGTCTTGGGCACAGTCATCCATTTATTCAACAAGCATGTATCAAGTATCTATTTTCTTCCAGGAACTGACCTAAGGGCCAAGATACAAAGCCAAGTGAGAGACAGAAAACACATCCTCCAGGAGCAGATTGCCAAATGGGAAAGAGAGGTAAGTCAATAGGCAGTTTCAATGCAATGTGGTAAATAATGTAATGCAAATAAGCACAGGGAACACACAAGAAGATGCCTAAGCCAGGTTGTGAGGTCAGCAGGGTCAGGAAAGTTGTCCAAGAGAAGGAAATATTTGTTACATAATGAGGAATAACTATTGTTAGAAGTGATTTACAGATTGCTGAATCTGGTAAGATTTTGTCAGTTCTCAAATGTTCCAAGTGATAAGTACCTCTCTTCTGCAAACTCTAAAACAGTATTTTGATGATGGAGGATTCAGCCTCGTGAGACTGCCTTTGTCTTTTCTAGCCCAATTATTAAGGCTAGACATCAAGAAAAAGATGTAGCCAATGGAGGAATTTAATGATTAGGGCAGGAACTTAGCTGCTTGAGTTAGAGAAGGAAATATGGTGTATACAGACTTGGCCAGAAAAAAACAGGTATGATTCCTTCTCGTCTCAGGAGGGCTTGATGAAAGACAGTTTCCAAATAAATTCCTTCAGTGCTGAATCTCTATCCTTTTCATCTTTAAACTCAATCATTCCAGGCTTGAAACTGACCCATGTAACTTTGTATTGCCACCAGAGACAGCTTTGATTGGTTACAGTAGTATTTCCGACTGTACTTGGGAGGAGGAGGTGTGGGCATCATTTTCCTCTTCATCTATGGTAGTTACAGAGAAAGTTGTTTAGAAACTCCTTATCCATTCATTCAGGCATTATTCATTCTTAAAAAATATACAATTTGGTATGCAAATTATATCTTACACTGTTTTGAAAAAGCCATTTATAGTATTCTTCAATGCCTTTTCCCCTAGGCCACCATAGTTTGGCACATAAAGGCTTCTTGAATTCAGTTGACTACATGGCCTGGCTGGTTCCCTCTGCAGTGTTGTCCACTTCCTCTGGCTCATGTCCCAGAATGATAGCCCTTTCTCTTTTCTGGTTATGCCACTGGATGTGAACTCAGATCCCCTTTATCAGAAACTTACTGTTCAAACCTCCAGAAAAACTCTCTATAAAATCCTCATCAATAAAAGGAGAGTAATTGAATGGAATGCTTGGAAATATTCCCAGGAATGTCCTTAACCTTGGGAAAAAAATGCCTAGTCCATTATGTTTCTACTCACTCATCCACAGGAATAGAATAAGTCAGAAGAAGTGAAGGTACCATTAGTAGTACTATGAGTGTGGAGGTTCTGGAGGAAAACGCCTGGCTCCTTTTCAGCAGGGAGGTTAGATAGGAGCACCATGACATGGGAGGATTGGGGGGTGGAGACACAGTCCTCTTTCCAAAAGGTTTATATCTAAAAGGTTAACAACAAGAGCAAAAACAAGTCAAAGCATGTTCGATGGGGAGAAACAGAGTTGATATAAATAAAATAAATATGATACAGATGTCTAGATATGGAACAGATTTATTTTGGTTAAAGAAAAAATGAGGTTTTACTTCCATTAATGGCAGAACAGCATGCATTAGACCAAGCATTACACAAGTAATACTTATAGACTCTGGACAAAATATTTTAAAAAAACAATATGAAGGCATTGAAAAATGACCAAAGCAGGCAGAAAATGGAGGAGAATCAACATTTAGAAAAAAGGAAAGACATTGCATAAGTTTTCCATTTTTTTATGACTCAATCTGAGGGCAGGCTCCAGTCAGCAAAACATGGGGTGGTTTACACTCATAAACTTGTAGTATTATAGGTTAAGTA
>RJWJ010032421.1:0-18540 GCA_004363605.1 Indri indri
GGCGGGGAGGGGAGAAGGGCATATGTGGATAGGCTGACTTAGGTGGCGAAAGAGACTTGGCAGATGTGATTAACTTAGGGATCCTGACACAGAAAGATGGCCCTGGATGATCTGGGTGGGTCCCACCTCATCCCCAGGGTGCTTGTGAGAGGGAGGCAGCTTGGTACAGGCAATGAGAGTCAGAGAGAGATTAGAAGACGCTAAACTGCTGGCCCCGCAGATGCGGGAAGGGCCCTCACAGGAGGAGCCCCAAGGAAGCAGCTGTTGCTCAGAGCTCCAGAAGGGAGCGCACCCTGCCCACGCCTTGCCTTTCGCCCAGTGTGGCTGCTCTCAGACTTCTGACCCCGAGAACAGTGACAGAATAAACTATGTCATTTTCAACCGCAGGTGTGCGGTAATTTGTTAGAGCGGCAACGGGAAACTAACACGTTGCCTATGTGTGGCTGTGGACTTATAAATGACTTTGTTTTTTGTTGTCCTAGCACGTGTTTATCCGCTTTTCTGTGTTGATGATTGGTTATCTTTTCAAATAGAAAAACACCACAGTGGCTCATGCCTGTAATCCCAGCACTCCGGGAGGCCGAGGCAGGAGGATCACTTGCACTCACTCAGGAGCTCGAGACCAACCTGAGCAAAAGTGAGACCCCATCTCCACTAAAAATAGAAAACATTAGCCGGGCATAGTGGTGTGTGCCTGTAGTCCCAGGTACTCGGGAGGCTGAGGCAGGAGGATTGCTTGAGTCCAGGAGTGTGAGGTTGCTGTGAGCTATGATGGCACCACTGCACTCCAGCCTGGGGGAACAAAGGGAGATTCTGTCTCAAAAAAAAAAAAAAATTGAAAAAATAATCATTCACATTGCAATGTCGATAATAAAGCTTTGCTGATACACAGCCGTGTACATTCATTTATGTATATATGCGGCTGCTTTCATGCCACAGCGGCAGAGTTGAGCAGGTAGGTGGGACCGAGACCACAGGGCCCTCAAAGCCCGAAATATGTGCTATTTGAGCCTTCGTAGAAAAAGGTTGCCGACCCCTGGCCTAGACCAGTTATATTTAATGTCATCATTGATATATTTCGGCTTAGGTCTGCTATTTTAATGTTTGTTTCTTCTGTTCCTCTTTTCCTCTAATTCCCTTTTCCTGCCTTCTTCTGCGTTAAACTTTTTTAGTTTCCATTTTATCTATTGACTTGTCTGTATCTCTTTGCAGTCTTTTAGTGGTTGTTCTAGGGATGATTCTACACAAACGTTTCACGGCCTATTTAGAATTAGCATGTATTTTTGAGACAGGGTCTCGCTCTGGAGACCAGAGTGCAGTGCAGTGGCCAGGGTACAGCGCAGTGGCGTCACCACAGCTAACTGTAGCCTCTAACTCCTGCTCAAGCGACCCTCTTGCCTCAGTCTGCCAAAGTGCTGGGATGACAGGTGCACACCACCACATGCAGCCACGCTGTTTTGACAAATACATGCAACCCACAGGCCTATCAATTTGCAGAACGTTGACATCACCCCGGAAAGTGCCCCATGCCCCTTCCTAATCAATCCCCAACCCACCCTCGGAAGTAACTGTTACTTTGATATTTTCTACCATAGACGATTTGAGCTATTCTGGAATGTCACATAAATAGTGCCACGAAGCAGGTACTCTTCCGTATCAGCCTTCTTTCACTTCGCACAATGTTTGTGAGATGCATTCATAATTCTGTGCACTTCCCTATCTGTGCCTTTAATTTTTTTAGCAGTATTCCACTGTATAAACCAGCCCACCATTTATTTATTCTCCTATCGATGAACATCGGGGCTGTTGCCACTTTTTGACTATGATGATTAGAACAAATCACAGAACCTGCCTTTGTAGCCCAAAGTTTAACATGAGGCTAAACACACACATCAAGATCTGACCATCACAGCCCAAAACGAAGAAACAAAGGGAGTTGAAACTAAGAACACCTATAGAACCCTAACCCTGTGGACAAAACCGCAGGAGACACACTTGAAAATCTATCACCAGCTAATCATTTTCAACAGAATGCCCCAGAGGTTGTTATTGTTTTCTTCCTAAAAATGTGTTTGCTAAAACAAAGCAAAAACCTCACATCATGGCCTAACACTTTGGTCCCCAGCGCCCCGGCCGTAGATCAGTACCCCAGCCCATCAGGGACCAGGCCGCAGAGCTCCACTGCCCCCCACCCTATCTCCCCATCTGTGGAAAAATTGTCCTCCATGAAACTGGTCCCCACTGCCAGAAAGGTTGGGGACCACTGGTCTAGCATACCTCGGTGCACAATTCTTCATTGAACATGGGTGATTTCCCACATCTGTGTGCTCCTGCGTACCTGTCAGCCAGGTGAAGGCAGAGGACATTCCCAGGATCTCCTACAGTTCCCCTGTGGCCCTCCCCAACCACACCTCCCCTCTGCACACATAACCATTCTTCTCACTTCCGCCATTATTGTTTCTTCGTGAACTTAATATAAATGCACCACACAGTCTGAACTGTCTCATGCTCAGCTTCTTTCACTCAACCTAATTCTTGCGAGATTCATCCACGTAATCGCACATGCCGGGAATTTGCTCTTGCTTACTGCTGTGCGTATACACAAGTGAAAGACACATTTCATTTTCTACTTACCAGGGCTCCCACGTGCCCAAGTGGAGTGTCATTTACTGTAAGAACCTCCTCCTCCAGACTCCTGTAGCTTCCCCTGAGGAAAAAGAACTGTCAAAGACCAGATTTTGCTGTCTGGCGGATCTGGGTCTGATTCCCAGCTGTCACTCCCTGGCTGTGTGACACTGGACACGTTACCTAACTCCGCCGTGGCGTGCTTACCTGTACAGAAGGAAAGTGACTATTGAAGAGATGAAATGGGATAGTGCCTATTATGGCCTAATAGATTTCCATTCCTTCCTGAGTAATTCCTAGAGATGTTGCCACGGGCAGCTGGCACGCCAGAGGTTGGGGACAGCACAGGAAGGCAGGCTGTAGGACGGGAGTAGTGGATGTGGGGGGGAGAGGGGTGGCACCAGGAGACCTATGACCCAGTGCTAGCTGTGTCACTGTCAGGCGGGAGGCTCTTCCTAAGGAGTGAAAGATGCCAAATGTGTACTTGGCTCATGAGTATTAGCCATGAATATGCACACATGGACGTGTGTGCGCACATATGTATGTATGTTTTGCATCATTTCTCCATGCCCAATGCTTATTAGGATAAAAAATTACACAGAATCAAACGGCCACAGTCTTATATGGAGGCAGACACAGGGACCTCCATCATCTTACGGGATGGTAACTCTTACATGTATCACTCAAGAGTCCCATGTTGCCACCAGAACTGTCTCTCTCAAGGTTTCTGGGCATTTTGCTTGGTATTAAATCTTTAAACACTAATCGGGATGGAGGCACTCCAAACCACATACTTGGGAAACTCTGAGTGAAAAGTTTAAGTAGGATTCTTTACCGCAGACTATTCCGAGCGCCATCCAGCACTTGGGTTCCACACACCACTCTGGACTCGAACCTTTAAAAGCCAGCGTCTCTCTCATGGGTCACAGCCCCGGCTTCTTTGAGCACTCCCTTTCTCGTCTCCGGGTGGAGAATGACACCACCGGGCATGCTTCTGGAGAAACCTGCAGTTCTGTTAAGGCTTCCCCCGACTCGCTCTCCCAGCCTCACCTGGCTGTGACACCTCTCTGGACACCCAGACGGAAGAGGCTGAGGGGTGGCGGGGTGCTGGAGGCGGGGGAGATGGGGAGGGTAAAGGTCAAGGAAGCAACACCGAGAGCGTGACCCCAGTGGAGTTAAAGCGAGCCTCGTGACGTCTTCCTCCAGCAGCGTCAGCTTCTTGAGTGAGCCCTTTGTGCATATCACTGGCAGCACTGATCCTGGTGTGGCAGCACTGATCCTGGTGTTGCAGCACGGGCCGGGACGTGGAAGGTCTTCGCACGCTGCCCACAGGGCAAAAGCTCGTGCCCTGCTGTATGTATGCCTGCATTTACCAATCACGTACAAATTATTCACCTACTTTGTACCAGGCAGACAGACAGGGACAAGCAGGGCACCCACCCTTGAGGGCTTAAGGTTGAGCAGGCGAGTCTTTTATGTAAACTCATAAACTCAATAAACCGGTGCCGGCGCCGGAGTTAGAAATACAAGCATGATCCACGGTACACAATACTGGTCATATTACACGGGACCCTTTGTGTATGATAACATGTTGCAACTCCACTTTAAAGCTCTTGGGCACTAGATTAAAGTGCTACAGGGTTACAAGATACGAGAAAAGGGTCTTTGGGTGAGGATGAAGAACAATCCCCCTTAAAATAAAAAAAAAAGTACTTTTCATTTTGAAATAATTTTAGAGTTAACAAAAAAAGTTGCAAACAGCACAAATACTCTTCGCCCAGATTTTCCAAACGGAAACCACTCACAGAACTGCAGTACAATGACCTAAATCAAGACATGAACACGGACACGATGCCATGACTTACAGATGTGACTCAGATTTCACCAGCCAGCCAGCCAGCATTGTTTTCCTGCTCCAAGAGCCCGCCCGGGACCACTGGTCAGGTCACCTTTGCCCCTTACATTAAACTATCATTCATCACCTTGACAGCTTTTAGGATAACTGGCCGTTTGTTTTTTTAAAACGAATTTCCCTCACTCTGGATTTGTCTGACGCATTTTTGGCAAGAGTACCTGAGAAGGGAGGCCGTGCCCTTCTTGGAGCAGCACCCCATGTACAAGGTCTCATTCCCCGTGTAGGTGGCGCTGGAACCACCACAGGCGTTCTTGGGATCTGGCTGAGAGCTGGGATGATAAGCTTGGGTTCAGTGGGATATATGTTCCTGTGGGTTGCCGTGACTCAAGACACAGCATATGCAACAATAAACACACCATGCATGTGTTCTCTTTCGACGGAAAGCGCAGAACACAGAAACACTCAGAACACCTGTACTTGCAGGCACGAACCTGTGGCGAGCCAGCAAACAGGTCTGAAAGCGGATCGAACATTTGCTGTGTCCCCACAACTCGGACTGCGCATCAGTGTGCCCGATGCATCTTGTCGTGATGGAGTCCAGTGGGCCCATGCCAAAGAGCAGACAAAACTGTCGCCAATGCAGCACACCAGCTCGATGCAGGAGTGCCAGCCGTGAGTCACGGCACCTGGCACATGGACCACTGGATTATACAGTTGCACATTCCAACAGCACAGCAGCAACCTGGACTGCATTTGAATTGCTCCTGTGCATGGATGTCTTGGTCATTTCAAACCTCAAGACAGGCTGAAGCAGCCTCGTAGAAGCCAAAACCAAAAACAGAACTAAAATAGGAGTATTTGTCTGTAATGTGTGAATTTTTTCCCACTCGAAATATTCACCTTTCAACCTAATTTTGAATCGTTTTTATTGGAAAGGGTCTTCCCAACTCCAGTTGCCTGACCTGTGGTTGTCACAACTCTGCTCCCTCACAGAAGCATTTCTAATCCCACCAAACAGAACAAGTCAACTGCCTCTGTCCGGAGGTTCTGGCGGATCTGCTCCAAGGGCGGTGACGGCGTTTCCTCCAGCTTGAGGATAGAGTGACGAGAATGGCATTCATCCGGGGTGGGGGACCTGCGGCCGGCCTCAAGGAAATGTGGCCTTCCTGGTCTTCAGTGCGGCCTTTTGACTGAACCCAAATTTTACGGAACAAATCCTTTTATTAAAAGGGGTGCAGCAGAGATAGATGAAGCTTTTCTTGTCTCCTTTGGTGCTTAAAAAAGAATGATCTTGCAATCAGAAGGCCGCAGGCTCCCCACCCCTGTGCGGGGCTGTGATGCCCGCTCTGAACCAGGAACGGGCTCTAAGCGCATAAACACATGTCAACCCGTGAGAGGAAACCGGGACTCACAAAAACTAGGTCACATGCTCCCCACCACACAGTGCAGAACTGACAGGGGTGACTTTGCTCCAGGCGACCTGGCTCTGTGTCCTGGATGCTTTGGTGCCACCCCATATTAGCAGACACTATTATGGGAAACGGAACCCATCAATGGCGCCAACCCTTCACACCTCCCTGCATCCACCCTCTGCCGTGTGACTTTATAGTTCCTTCCAGTGGAGAGGTGGAGCCCGTTCCACACCCTGGGGTGCTGGATTTGGCCACGTGATGTGCTTTGCCAACGGAAGGTCAGCAGGTGAGATAGGACCAAAGCTATGACAAGCGCCTTTGTGACTGGGCTCGTTCTCTTGTGCACCTGTTGTGGACACACCCAGGCCAGACCGCTGGTCCCAGGAGGAAGAAGAGGGGTGCACGGCACAGAGCCCTGCCTGGGTCAGCCACAGACAAGTCCATGGGCTGAGTACTTCGTCACACTGAGCACTGCTGAGATTTTACAGCCATTTGTTCCACAGCACTACTGGGGCAACAGCTAAGTGGTATGACCTGTGTCCCCGACCTATTCCTGACTGCAAACTCACTGGCCTTAAACTGGCACAAATGAATTACACAGATACAGCCGATGCCACGGTTTACTCACATGACTGAAGATCAGAATCTGACGTATGGCGAGGACACTTGGATTCTTTTTTTTAAAACACTATAACACAGGTAAATCAAAGATATGCTCCATTCACTTGAAGAGACTATTTATTTTGCTAAAGTCAAGCAGGCTGATCTGGCAATAGGTAAGTGGTAAGTGTCAAGCACGAAATCTGTACACATTTGCTACGGTGGGCTCACGGGCACAGGCTGCGGGCAACACCCCGCTTGGCAGGGTGTCTACAGCTGCACCACAACGGAGGGCGAGAGGGGGCGGCCACCACCTAAGGATGCCAAGAGCTGACCATTAGCACCAGATTGCTCTCCCATGCAAGCGTATACAGAGTTGTGCACACAGACTCACTAGGATCTTTGGGTCCCTGCCAAGCAGACACTAAAGAGGCAAACAGGGGGGACGGACAAGACAGCTGTCATTACATGTGCTTTGCTGAAAGGGAACTAGAGCATTGCATATTGCTATGTATAAGAGAAAGTCCTGAAAAGACATCAAAAGCCTGGGTACAAACGCACAAATTTGATTATTCACATTTTACACATGTATCATCAAACCGACCACAATACTGTATTTGAGGGGGCAGAATGACAGGTGAAAGCTTTGTCAAACGAAATACTCTGCTGGGACTTGAGCTGTCTCCCTGAGGAGAAAGTGGAGGCTGGTGGACAGCCAGCTTCCCCTCTGACCAACGTTCACAGCAAGGGACCGTCAGGTGAGGCGGAGGAGGACGCTTCATCGGCAGGACAGGGCTGTTTCAAGGTAGCGATAGCTTAATTTAACAGGAATAAACACTGCCGGAAAGACACTTATCCCTTTGGCACTGGCAGGCTGCCCAGAAAGGCGGTGTATTTGCTGCCTGTGCTGCCGGAGCCTGCCGGCTCTGCAACGCCGGCTCAGCAAGTGCGGACTCCAGGCCCTTAGGACATCTGCGTGCATGCGTGTGTCTGCGCGCTTTGCTAAGGCTGTGGTCTCCGCTGGCAAAGGGAACTCTCCCCCTGCCGGACAACTTCTTCCGTGGGAGTAAGGGGAAACGAGGATTTTAAACTGACCCCCGACAGAACAAATGCCCTAATATCACCTACTCACGAAGGCATCGCAGAGATTCACTCACCACTGACCCTGCATTTAATTAGAGGAACGGTTTTCGAAGAAATACACCAAATCTACAATTATTAGATAAAAATAAGTAAGTTAGGACCAAGCCATCCGCAGATGAACATCTTTCCATGTGCTCATTAGCCATGCATATATCCTCTTTGGTGAAGTGTCTATTCAAGTCTTTTGCCCGCTTTTTAGTTAGGCTGTTTCTTTCCTTCCTATTGCATTGTGAGAGTTCTTTATAAATCTTGGATCCAAATCCTTTGGCAGACACAGGATTTGCAAATATTTCCTCCCAATCCGTGACTTGTCAATTGGAAACTGACAGCAAGACAGTGCTTTTTTTTTTTTTTTAAATGAATAAGGTTCTCTTTAGAATCTTGCCACTTGAACCAATAAAAGGGGCACAGAACCTTTCAACTGTGGCAGAAAAAGGTCACCTTTAGAAGTTGTATAGTCCATGGGACCTCTGAAGAACTGGAGAAGGGGTCTTACAGTACACGGAGTGTGGCCCTCATGGTAACTGACCAAAGGAGGCAAAGAGCAAAGGAGCCAATTACCATTCATGAGCACGCTCACAGGAAAAAACACTCTGGGTGGGGGGTCACCCGAAAATATTCTGGGTCTTGGGAAATAGATAACAAGCACATGATCACTGGACATACTTTTAACCAATTAATTTGCTTTGCAGGAAAACATCATCCAAACTGTGATGTCGAGTGAGAATTCTGGACTAAAGCTACCTGTTGGCTTTGTGCATGTGTGTGTCAAAGCATGCATGTTATTTCTTTAAGTGGCAACTTTAATCTCAGAATGAGGGAACCCAAGACGTAGGTTGTTCATTTCACAGTTGGTTTCTAACCACTAGAAAACTATTCACCCTTCCAAATGTTAATAACTTATCATTATCACCGCCATTTTTGCTGGGTCAGAGAACATCATTACATGACAGATGAGGAACGCTCACACCATTAACAAGCAGGGACAAAACACGGCAGTCCATGCCCTGATGAATCAGAAGAGAATACGTGTGCCAGGGTCTCCCCTCTCATGCACCTAATGACGCACTGGTCACTTCCCAGGCGGTTGGTTCAGCATCTGAAGACGGGAAGAACAGCAGATTCACCACCGAAAAGGGCTGCTTGCATGCACCACACACCCAGCCCACACTAGCACGGTGGGAACTCACCGTTCAGCGGCGCCTGTGCTTATGTTTAAAGGAACACAGCTGACAGTGAGCCACTCTGCTCAGCGTTCAAAGGGAAACTAAAAAATTAAATAAATCATACCAAACAAACAGACAGTTATTGCTTTTCTAATAGCCCCTTTGCTAAAGGAGGAGTCTCTCTGCAGGACATAAACACAGGCTGGGTTTTCACTTGCATCCTTGGGGACGGGGCTCAGAGGCCACACGTGTAGCCTCTGCTGGGGACGGACCTCTCATTTGCCTCTTTCCGGCTGAAGGCTGTCGAACAAGCACTTCAGCTGCTCTTCCCCGAGGTGTATTTTGTCTTCCAGCTCCCGCTGCTCGATGATGAGTGCTGACTTCATCTTCACAAAGTGCTCGTAGTCTGCCAGGCTGTCCTCGCTGAGATAGCTGGCCAGGATGTCCAGGACGACGCGCTCCCTGCGGTCCAGATTCTCCTTGAGTTCCTTGGCGTCCTCGTGCTGCTGGATGAGCACTCTCTGCTTCTCGAGCAGGGATTGCTGTCAAGAGACAGAAACAGGCCCATGAGCAACAGCACGAAAGCTGGGGCTCTGGCCAACCTCGAAAACACCAGTGCCTGTCAGGGCTGGTCCCATGGCTGCCCATCAGATCGTCAATGGAAACCCTGATGCCACCAGACACCCGGCGGGATCTACACAGAAATACTCGGGAAGCAGGTGGTGCAAGCCTGGTGGCTGTGGCAGGCTCCAGCCCAGCCCTCCCGAAAGCCGCCCACGGGCCTCTCTGGGTTTCCTTCCCCTGTGCGCACCTCACCTCTTCCCACTTACCTGGACGGCTAACAGAAAGAGTCGTGAGCAGAGGCGTCACCGAGGGACTAAAATGACAGAACTCAGATGCTCCAAAGGAGCCACGGACTCAGGGACCCTACTGGCACCAATGCACAACACTGCGAGGAAACTGGCAAAAGGGAAACTCCAAAGAAATCCCGGGGCAGGATTTCTCAACCCTCCGGGCAGAAGGAGAAGGAGCCCGTGAGTGTATCTGCAGACCAGGACGCTCGAGGCAGGACACAGAGGCAGGACTGCTGATGGGCAGCAGGCATCGCCTCCCTCGCCCCTCGCAAGGCTCCCGCTCTGGGGAACCCCGACAACCCCTTCCCCAAACACCACCCTCACAGTCGTTCTCTCTGCTTGAAGAACACGCACCTCGTTTCCCTACAGACTCCGACTTGAATGAAAACCAGGAGAGGAAGAGAGGAATGTAGGCTGGAGGATGGAGGTGTGAGTCCCTGACTCTTATCTGGGCACCAGGACAGCACTCTGTTGCTGTGCCACTTTGCCATGCTGCAGGGACGCTCACCAGTGGCCACAGGTGGGCATCGGAGGATGCTGGGGCCCCTTGCCAAACGCCAGACACGCAGAGAGGTTCAGCAGAGAGAAGCTGTTGCCACTATGATGACACAGGGCTGCAGACGGAGCCTGCCCTTGGTGTGCTGCTTCCGCGCTGTGCCGTGAGCGCACTCCCTCTCAGAGCATCCTGCCCGCTCGTGTGCAACACCTTGCTTCTCAGGAGTGTGCGACACAGTCAAGAGGCGAGGCGAAGCAAACCAGTTCCAAACAAAGGGGATGCACGCTAAGGACTCTAGAAATGTGGTCCAGGTTGCTAAAGGCAGCCAGGCTCATGGGAACCCAGAAGCCGCTGGCATGGGAGGCGTGGCGAGGAGGCCCCGGGTCTGTATCAGACCACGTGTCCATGTTCTAGCCAAAAAGACAAAGGAAGCCCTCTGCAGCCAGACTCCGTATCTTTTAACTCATCAGCACCTGTCTCTGAAAACCTTAGCCCCTTTATGCCCCGGCGGCCTGACACGGCTGCGCTGGATACCCAAGCCACTGCACTGCACCTGGACGTGGCCACTTCAGGTTAGGAAGGTGAAGCTGCAACTGTGCATAGCTACGAGGAAGAGCGGCCCGCCGCGGACTGCCCCAGGAGATGCCTTCTCGGCACCGTGGGCCCCGCACTCTGACGCTGCCCCTGAGGGTGGAGTGTGGGCTCCAGTACCTAGGGGACCCGAGCATGTTCCCTAGGAGGGGGATTCCTTTCCTCTCCCCTCAATTCCAAGGAATCCTCTGTCAATTCCACAAGGAGCGAGTGCCAGAGGGATGGAAGGTGAGCCCAGCAGTTGCCAAGATGACTCCATTTTTTCAATTACATCCATACCTGCGAATTTAACTTTCCGACAATGTACAAATCAGTCCTTCTTTCTTGTTCATGTCATTTTCCTAAATTCTTTCAGATAAATTTGGCCAGGATGGCAAAAAGAGCAACATGGAATACAAACACAGCCCAAAGAGAAACTGGGTGCGAACCCGGTCTCTGTCCTACGCCTTCTGTAGTGGATTTAACAACAGTTACCAGGGACTGGGCGAGAGCAAATGGCCGCGCCTCAAAGCCAAGCACAAGGAGGTCCCTCTGTGCAGCCACAAACCACCTTCTCCCAGGGCAAGGGGAAGGGCACTTTGTCTGCTCCCCTTGCGAGAAGTTAAGATGTTTTATGGACGATAGAGAAGATCATTTTGAAGGCCTACTATGTGCAAAGGAGGAAACCAGGTGTTTTACTGATATTTGACCTATGAGGTAGATATTATTTCCCTTATTTCGTATGTACAAAAGCTGAAAGACCTACCGAGCGATGTCTCAAAAGTCACACACCTTAGAAAGGGGCGGAAAGTTGCCCAAGCCCTCTGATTCTTTCTAGACCGCTGTATGCCCTTCTGTTACATCATACAACGGCAGCAGTAAAATAGTATCTGTTATCGAGTACTTAACGATCTGTCAGAGGATGGGTAAGCTCTGCCAGGGACTTACGCATGGCTCAAGTTAAAAAAGAAAAGAAAGACGACTACTTTCCAGTGAGAGACCACTATTAGTAACGACCAGCAGGAATATCTGAAAAGACATCAAGAGGCGGCCACAGCTCTGCCGGAGACCCGGCAGCCCTGCAGTCCACCGACGCAGGCTCAGCTCCCTGTACCGATGAGCCTTTCCCCTCCCTCAGAAGGAAGGAGAGGGAGTGGCGTGCGCAACGGACGTCTGGGAACCATCTTGCACTCAGCAGCGGACAGGCCGTGTGGACACTGCTAGGCTTCAAGGAACCGACTTCCGCAACACCCCAGGACAGCCTTCCCGCGGCCACCCTGCCCCGCCCCGGGTATCCAGGTCAGACGTGTTTGCATATACCCGATCGCCAGGAGAAGTGCTGTCGTCCAAATTATTGAGGGCATTTTCCACCCGGGCCAGGCGGCCTGACAGCGACAGCAGCAGGTTCACCACTTTGTCCAGGTCCCCGATGAACATCCGGAACTTGTCAAACTCGCTGGGCTTGCAGACACCCTTCACGATGGCCTCCACCTCAGCCCCCAGCGCGGCGTTGGCCTGAACGTCCTCCAGCAGGCTCTCCCGGGCCTCCCGGAGCACTTGCAGCTTCCGGCTGATGCTCTCGATGAGCTCCTGCTATTGGGCACAGGACAGCATGGAAACACGGTCAGGTCTGCCCCGCCCCTCCGCACACGTGCTCTGGGTGGGATTGGGCCCACCTGGGTGAAAGCTTGCTTCTGCATCGTCAAATAATAGAGGATTTACAGGACTAGGGGAAGGAGAATGACTTCTGGTTTTATTACTGGCATTTAAAAATGAAACAAAAGAAACCTATTCTCGTTTTGCTGATGTCCTACTAGACGACACCAGAGTTGGGGCCACTGATGCCACGTCAACCGCCATCTTTGGAAGGACTCCCAGGACCATGGGATGCTCTGGGCTCCCTCCTTTGGAAGTTTCCAGTTCAAAGACTTCCACAGACAGAAATTACTGAGTCTTACATCCTGTACTGAGTTCCACAATTGGAAAGTGTCCTCTACATATAAATAGCAATTAAAAATTAAAATAAAGATTCCAATGAACTTAAAAGATAGTCTTTTACTATAACCTACTGACTTCAACTTGACCAAAATGCAAATAAATGTTGTTTTTTTTACTGTGGCAAAACATACATAAAAGTCACCATCTTAACTGTTTTCAGCATCCGTTCCTGTGGCATGAAGGGCATTCGCACTGCCGCGCGACCATCGCCACCACCCATCTCCAGAACTTTCATCTTCCGAGACTGAAACTGTGTAACTATTAAACGCTAACTCTTCACGCACCCTCTTACCAGCCCTTTAAAAGATTTTTTTTTTTATACAGGGTCTCGCTCTGTCACCCCAGCTAGAGTGCAGTGGCATCATCATAGCTCACTGCAACCTCAAACTCCAGGGCTCACGCAATCCTCCTGCCTCAGCCTCCTGAGTGGCCATGACTATGGGCCCATACACCAACCACCACACCCAGCTAATTTTTAAATTTTTTATAGAGATGGGTTCTCATTATGTTGTCCAGGCTAGTCTTTAATTCCTGGCCTCAAGTGATTCTCCCACCTTGGCCTCCCACAGTGTTGGGATTACAGGTATGAGCCACTGAGCCTGGCCTAAAAGATTAATTTTTAAAGAGCAAACATAAAAATGAAAAGTATGAACCCTTTAAATCAGCCACCATCCTGAAGAGAAGTGGCACCATATGGTCTGATTTGAAAGTTGATCCTCCCTCCTCCGTCTCCTCCATCATCACATATTTGAGAAAGATTACAAGGGTGCCTCCAAAGGAGCACAGCAAGTAAGTTGTGTCCTGGAAAACTCCCCTGCTTGTGGCCGTGGCTGTCTTACTGCCATCGAAGCCACCCACAGCACGCATGCGTCACGGGTGTTGGCCTGCACGGGGTCAGGCATGAAGCAGCAACAGCTCGGAGGAAAGTGACATGCTGCCTTCTAAGAACTCCCACTGCCACCGCCCCGCATGAGACACTCTCGGCTAAACCAGGCTTACATCCACCACCACGGCTACCCTGGGTCCACTGGTAGCATAAGGTGAGTGCACTGAAAACCGAGGGAGTGCTCAGGTGCATAACCAAAATGAAGATTAGACAGTCCGCGTGCACAGGAAAGTTCAAGTGGGATTTTAAGGCTTCTTTGTCATAACGAGCAACACTACTTTACGCAAAGTGGAGGCACACACCCACGACAGGACAGGCAGGACGTGAACGTCTCACTGCAGCTCTCGAGGACACGGTGTCCCCGAGCCAAACGGGCAGCAGCAGCCACACCTCTGGGACTGGATGAAGAAGATGGAGATGACAGAGTGGAAGTGCTCAGCCCAGTGTGAGAATCTAGTAAGTGCCCGTGAGTACCAGTCACCACCAACAGTGGGATGTGGGATGAGAAGCGGCTGCCCTGACGCCATCAACTGCAGTCCAGTAAGAGTGGCTATCTCGCTGGGTGCTAGGGCAAGGCAACCGCAGCAGCAGAAACACCTGAGCCGCTGGCGCCGGGAACCTCGCTTCCTGTTACAGGCCTCCGTCTCACACTGACGCTCCCACGGAGAACCTCCACGCAGCATCCATGTCAGCAACACAAGCCCACAGACGGGCAGTGCGCGCCCTCAGCAGGGTGCCTCTCCCGGTCCCAGCTGCCTTCAGGTTCATCAGCACTCCCGGCCTCCCGGCACATTAACACGGTGAGAGTTTTACAGGACACCCCCCCACCGCCGGCTAATTGGCACGGCTCTTCTCCTAAGACGGACCACGTGGAATTTATAAACTGCTCTGCTCTTGCAGCTCAGGATGTCGAGACATATTCTTTTCTTACGATTTAAAAACGTGTGTGTCCAGATTTTGTAAATGTTTTCTCTCAGTGTGTGTCTGTTTACCTACCTGTGATATTACCACGTGTACATACTGGTTCTCATCCAGGGTTCCTGGCTTGTAACTCCCACGCCCTTGTTATAGTGCTGGGTGCTGTAGGCCCCAGAAAACAGTCTGTCTCTGTCTCTCTCTCCTTCTCCTGCCCCCCTTTCACCTGCCCCAGCCAGGACTCTAATCTTCCCCTGCCCTTCTGAATTTGAGGGAAAAGACCCTGAGTTTCGAGAGGGTCCTGCCCCGTGCCTGGGAGGAAGGAGGCTGCACGCAGGCCAAGAAGAATCTGAAAAGATAGGCCTCACTGGGTTTCCCACTCAGTCTGTCTGTGTTGGATCACACCCCTTCTGTCCAGTCACATTTCTATATGGTTGTCAATCACGCCTATCCGACAAAATCTCCATAAAGGGCCCAAGGGTTCAGGGAGCTTCCAGAGAGCTGAAGCCATGGAGGTTTTTGGAGATGGTGTGTCTGGGGAGAGCGTAGGAGCTCTGTGTCCCTTCCCTGTTTTTGTTAAAGGGCCATTACACGAAGTGCAGACATTAGCTTTCAAAGATTTTGAAGAGGAGACCTGGCCCGAGGCGGCACACACATCAGTGGCTACCAGCACCACCCAGGGTGCTGAAGGCATCGCCACCGCAAACTGCTCTGTCCGCTGCCCGGCAAGCCCACCTGCTATCTCCTGCAGCACATGGCATTCCGGGAGGCTTAGGCAGGAGCTGGTTGTAGCGGAGGCCAGGTGCACGGGCACCTCTCACCTCTCCACCGTTCAGGTGGGCTGAGGCTCGGGGTAGGGGGCATCGAGCTCTGGGCCATTCCCTTCCTCCACCTGGTACCTTCCCAGGCGCCCACCTCTGTTCCATTCTGTGGGTGAAACAAAGTCTTTCCTCCCTTTGCACCCACCTCTTGGTTCCAGGGAAAAGGCTGGATTGGAAAAGACTACAAACTTGGTTTCTCCTGAAGAATCCTCACAACTCAGTCTGGGCCTCTCCTGCCTGAGCTGCCTGGGGCATAAAAACATATTTAGCCCTCCTAGACTGTGGCTGCTGGGGAGAAGGGAGAAAAGAGTGCAGTGGTGGCCTGTCTGTCAAATCAAGCAGAAGAGTAGGGCCACTGAGTCCCAAGCCCCACAGAGAACTCTGATTTACAGGATTTGCAGCTAGGGTGCAACTGCCCAACTCATGCTCCCTGGCCAAGGACTGTCAGGCTGCCTCACGCTCACAGTGACCCATTCAGTCCCAAAGCTGTCATTGCTGGGAGGGAGGCATCCGGGGTCTCAAGCCCCCAAACCAGAGGGCCAGAGGGCCAGATGAATGAAGGCAGCAGGATCAAGGCACACTGCTTCTAAAATTCACAATGGAAAGAAAAACAAAGGCACACTTGTGACGAATGCAGTCCTCTATAGTGTGGCCTAAGTTACAATGGTCCAAACAGTATATTTTTTCCGGTTTTATGAGAAAAAACTGAAAATGTTTTGGATTCTGTTTTTGTTTTTTTTTTTATAAGGAACAGGCAACCAGAATAAAGCAAACGGTACCCTGAGCCAGACAGACAGTCTCTAAAAGCCCCAAGACCCAAACCCTTACTTTTCATTTACCTTTTTAATCCCTTGAACCAAAAGGTTGTTTGCTAAATTGAAAATAATTTACCTTCCTGTATGCCATAGTATTTCCTCTAGAATGTGTCTATCATAATTGAAATCAACCAGCGATATATTTTAAATCCCTAGTAATACGAGTAGACTTTCAACATAATTGTTTGCAAAGGTCATGTCAAAAAAAAAAAAAAAAAAAGAAAGAAAGAAAAAAGAAAAACCAGGCCAGGCGTGGTGGCTCACACCTGTAATCCTGGCACTTTGGGAGGCCAAGGTGGGAGGATCACCTGAGGCCAGGAGTTTGAGGTTGCAGTGAGCTATGATGACGACACTGCACTCCAGCCTGGCCAACAAAGCAAGACCCTGTCTCAAGAAGAAAAAAAAAAAAAAAAAAATTAGCATTTTTTAATGAACGCTCTTTTCAAAATGCTAGGTCCATGGCAAACACTCACAGAATGCTGGATCCCTCCTTTTCTTTCCCCAGTGCTGACTATTTAAGGCAAACTCAAGGCCCTGGGATAAACAACACATGCCATCCTCTGACCCTGACTTTCTTTGGCAATACCTTCATCCGTTTACGCTACGTCCTTTTTGGATAAGGCTGGCAACTGCCCAGATGCCACAGGTCTGGCTTGCTGATGCGCCATGAAGATTGCAAGCTAACAGAGGAGTATGACATCAGCACTGACAGGAACAGCCCTACTGTGACCACGATGGCAACCCATAACCTGTGCCTGAGTCCTGCTCTAACCTCATCTCAACACCCTCCCTGTCCACACAGCTCCAGCCACCGGCCTCTGCTGCTTCTCACCCATGGCAGCAGCGTCCCAGCCCAGGTCCTCTGCACTTGCCGGCCTCCCTCCCCGGCACACCATTCACGGGGCCTGCCCCTCACACCACTCCAGATCTCTGCTTAGTCACCCCCTCCTGAGAGCCCCCTCCGCCATCACACGCCTTTGTCTCTCTCTATCCCTTCATGGCGTTTTAAAGTTCTCATGGCCCAACCGTATTACATCAAGGATTGGTCAATGTTTTCTATCAGGGGCCAGAGAGTAGATATCTCAGACTCTGCAGACTATACAGTCACAGCAACTGCTCAACTCTGCTGCTGTAGTGCAAAAGCCACCACGGACCACATGTAAATGAATGGATGTAGCTGTGTTCCCATAAAACTTTATTTACAAAACAAGGAGTGGGCTGGGCCTGGCCCACAGGCTGCAGTTTCCTGACCCTGCGTTGCGTATTTATTTTTGTGGCCGCAGTCCACCACTCGTGTGAGAAAGGAGGCTCCCTCGGGAAAGGGCTCCATTCTGCTGTCCACTGCTCGATCCTCCAGGGCCTGGGTGAGTTTGTGGGAGCTGAATGGGTAATGCCTTTTGTTTGACAAGGAACTTTCAGATCCGCTGCTGGATTTATGATCATCTGGTTATAAAGATTTGAACTTGCCACTCAAAGAGGACAGGTGACTTGTTGACGGTCACACAATTAAGTCCCCTAAATTTTAGTTGGGGTAGAGGGGAAATATCAGTTCAACTTAAAATGAAAGAGAATGGTTGGTGCCTGTTTAAACTAATCTGACGTCGGCTCTTAGCAGCAGAAAAAGACAGCAAAGAGATCCTGTGGACAGGCCCAAGATCGGAACGCAAAATCAACCACAAACGGCACAGTAATACTGCCCTAAACTTCACCGTCTTGCATGAAAGTCAAACACCAATGCCCTCAGACTCGGTCGGGGTGCAGGGTTGGTGCTGGGGCAGACAGTGTGGTCCCAGCACCACGCACCCGCCTACCTTCTTCACGGATAGGTCGTGGTCCACATCGCTCCCTGAGTCCTCCTCCGGCTCCTGCTGCTCCTGCAGGTCCTTCATCTTGATGAGCAGCTCCGCCTTGGGCGCCGACGTGCTGTAGTAGGTAGAATTGGTGGCCAGGGACACAGCCGCAGGTGCACGTGGCTCCTCTTTCCTGGGTAAAGACGGTGGCACTTCTGCTGGCTGTGACCGTACGCAGAGACCAACCCCCAGTGCCCCTCCCTGGGTGGTGACAAGTCAACGTGGGCGCTAGTGGAAGGCCACCCGCCAGGGACACGAGACAGCCACAGGGACACAAATGCATAGGTGATGAAGTAAAACTTTAAACACAACCTCACTAAATAGATACTCATTAAGCCTACGGAACGTAGTTTTTGAAAAGGGCAAAAAACTCGAGTAAGCAGGAATGTCTAAAAATTCCCACTGGGAGCCTGGTGTGGACAGGGACACAGAGTGGTGACGGTATCCATAAATGCCGTCTCCTTGCACTGTTCCACCAGCAGCCAGGTGGGCTCCTCTCGTCAGGGTCCCATCTCCCATTTCTCCTTTCCTGCC